>CM059781.1:17331984-17424484 GCA_030435695.1 Brachymystax lenok tsinlingensis
CGGAAATTACCACTATACAGAAAAAAAACTGTAACTGCAATTTCCTCCTATGACTGCAATTTCCGAGAATTTGACAATGAAGCCATTTATCTACTTCCACAGGCACTGCGCTAATGTTAGTTAGCATTGGCTTGTGAAACTACCTCTAACTTCGTTTATACTGGACGCAAAGACATACAAATGTTATCCAGCTAGCGATATTCAGAAAATAAAAATGCTCCACATATAAACACCCCCAAAAAATGATAATCATTTCTCAGACCCCCTGCAGAACCTCAGAGGACCCAGGTTTGAAAACCTCTGGTTTTTATTGACCAAGTGGTTAATGGGAGGCCTAGTTACTAACCCTGGGGCCAATAGGGTGCCGTATTGATACTCACTGATGGGCTGGACGGTGATCTGGACGTTGCGTGACCTCTTGCTCCGGTCTATAAAGTCCCCGGTGGGTGTCTTCTCCCTCTCCGTGACCCTACAGATGTATTTCCCAGCATCCTCTGGTCGGAGGTGCTGCAGCTTAAGCAAGTGCACAGTGGGGCTCTCCTTGCGCACAGTCATGTGACCAGCGGCCTCGCGTGCCACGTAGTCAAGTCCCAGGACGGGCACAGCGCTGGGCCCTATCACGGCCACCGGCGAGCTGCTGAACACCCACGACACCGAGAAGAAGCGCTCAGGCACGCTCTGCGCATCGATGGTGCAGCGCAGCTCCAGCGGCTCGCCCGCCGTGAAGGACCGCCGCTCCGTGCTCACCTGGATAGAGAAGTCCCGATCTGGGGGTGGGAGAGGGGGATGAAAGAGAGAGAGAGATAAAATTAGTTGCAAAGCAGTTTAAGCAGAGTTGAGCTCCTCCTGTCTCCAGGTATTACATGTCAATGTGTCAACACATCTTTATACTCCAGTCCCTAATCAAAAGAGAATGTTAATGGATGCTGAAGTCCCAATATGGGGGAGGGAGGGCGGTTAGAAGCAAGTGGGGGAAGGAAGGGGCAAAGGGATGAGAGAAAATTGTCATCCCTACTTCAACCTCCAGATCCCACCCCCAGATCATGGTGGCACGTATACAACGCGAGGCTCGGTGTCTACCCAGATTTAGCTAATTAGCAGTAATTTCTTAATAGTAATTAGTTTATTTACTCAGTACAGCCTGATGTACACTCTATATAGACGACAAGAACTCCTGGATATTGGAACACAATGCACAAAGAGAGTTTATGACAACTTACAACTTCCACTGGAGATCGCAAAGATGCCCTGGGAGACTGAAACGTGGAGAACGTAAACAAAGGCGAGGGACTGCTCCGGGCTAGGCAAAAGCTCACCCCACATCGGCTTTCACTACCTAGCCTTTTCCTCGCTAACGTCCAGTCACTGGCGAACAAAATGGATGAAACACGACTAAGAATCATCTCACAAAAAAGGATTATGGATTGCAGCATCATGATTTTCACAGAAACGTGGCTAAACAACAGCATACCCGACAACGCTATTGGGCTAGAGGGGGGCGCGACGTCTTCAGGGCTGATCGTACGGCAGGGGACTCTGGTAAGACCAGAGGAGGTGGTCTGTGCATTCATGTAAACAAAGCATGATGTACAGACTAACATAACCGGGAGTCACTGCTCAACCAATCTGGAGTACCTGATGATTAGGTGCAGGCCTTTCTACTTGCCTCGGGTGCTTACATCCATTGTTGTTACTGCAGCCTATATACCTCCGTATGCTAATGCTAAACTAGCAATGAATCCAAGCCATCACAGACTACCGTCCAAAAAACCCTACCCCCACAGCCAGTGACGTCTCCATCGCCGACGAGCTAAACAGGTTCTATGCTCGCTTCAAAAGGGCAAAAAAGATCCAGCCATCAAAGCTGAGTTCCCCCCAGACGACCTCCCGCTCAGACTATCCATCGCAGATGTGTTGTCTGCACTGAGCAGGGTGAATGCATGCAAGGCTGCTGGTCCTGATGGCGTCCCTGGTCGTGTGCTCAGAGCATGTGCTGGGCAGCTGGCCGAGGTCTTCACTGACATTTTCAATCTGTCACTGGCCCAGGCGGTTGTCCCCACATGCTTTAAGACCGCAACCATTGTGCCAGTGCCGAAGCAGTCGACTGCTTCATGTCAAGCCTGAATGACTTCCGACCTGTTGCACTCACCCCCACGATCATGAAGTGCTTCAAAAGACTGGTTTTGGCCTACCTTAAGTCTTGCCTCCCTCCAACACTGGATCCCCACCAGTTTGCCTACCGACCGAATAGGTCTACAGAGGACGCCATCTCCACAGCTTTACACTCTGCCCTGATCCACTTGGACAAAACCAACACCTATGTGAGAATACTGTTCATAGACTTTAGATCAGCATTCAATACGGTCATTCCCTCTAGGCTGGTCACCAAACTCCATGACCTGGGGATCAGCCCCTCTCTCTGTAACTGAACTTTGGACTTCCTAACTAACAGACCCCAGTCTGTCAGGTTAGACAACTTCACCTCCTCAACCCTGAACCTGAACCCCGGTGTGCCACAGGGCTGCATGCTGAGCCCCCCCTCCTGTACTCCCTCTTCACCTACGACTGCGTTCCTGTACACGGTTCCAACACCATCGTCAAGTTCGCAGACGACACCACGGTGGTATCCCTGATCAGTGACAATGACGAGTCGGCCTACAGTGAGGAGGTCAAGCACCTGGCTGGCTGCATGGTGCGCTGACAACAACCTGGTCCTCAATGCAAAGAAAACCAAGGGTGGATTACACAAAGTCTCAAATCTGCAGCCACGCCCCAGTTCTCATTGATGGCACTGAGGTGGAGCGTGTTCCCAGCTTCAAATTCCTGGGTGTCAACATCTCCGAGGACCTCTCCTGGACCCTCAACATGTACATGTCTACTTCGGGAACCTCATTGCTGATATCCCTGCATTTCAGTTGCATGCCTCCTTGCACTTTCAATTTAACTTCATTGCACATTTAGACTTGCCATTTGTACTTAATTGTTTCTCTTTTATTTGCACTTCTGGTCAGAAGCTAACTGCATTTCGTTGTACTGTACTTGTACTTGTTCAATGACAAAGTTGAATCTAATCTAAAAACAACATTTGGCATCAGTATAGTTTAAGCTCTGCCAGTCTCTTCCAAAGACAGACAGACAGACAGAGATGGAGTCATCAACTCTGATGTATCTGTTGCATCTCACATGTTCCCTTATAAAGCATTAGAGCTTGACTAGCTGCTTGGGCTAGAGACCTGCTTTAAAAAAGAGCATATAACATTCATAGCATTACACCACCACATCCTGTTCTTTAATGTCGGTTGCCTCACATTGGAGGAATAGAGAGAGAGAGGCAAGAAGAGAGAAAGGGGGGGTAACACAACGAGTCAGCTATGCCCACAGTAAAGCACCACTCCTCCAGCCTCCTCCTCTCCCCTTGGTTTCACCTCCAAGACAAAAACACAGCCAATTAAGATTCTCTCCAGCAGACGAAAAGCATCGCCTCTCCCCTCCCTCGCTCTTCCTGCGCTGTTTGAGACAGAAGAGAGAGAAGATGGAGCAAACATTGTTAGCACAGCCTTCACTGCCTACACCTCTTTTACTGGGCTCCCAATTACAGATGCACTCCGCATACGGCGGCACTGGCATTTTATTTACAGTATTCATTTCCACATGACGAGCGGCGGTGAGCTCTCTCCCGCTCCGCTCCTCTCTGCCTGGCTCACTCAGAGAGGTGCTAGCCCCCGGCTGTAATAAAGACTTTAAACAGACTTCCTGAGAAAACACAGTCATGAGGCAAAGTTCAAAGACTGCTGTTTGCCTGGGTATGGTTAGTTATGTTGGGAAGTGTTGTGGGAATAGATCTAATATTATTTGTCACATGCTTCAGGTGTAATGCTTACTGACGGGCCCTTCCCAACAATGCAGAGATATAAAAAGTAAAACACGTAATAATAAAAGTAATAATAAATACACAATGAGTCATGATAACTTGGCTATATACACAGGGTACCAGTACCGAGTTGATGTGCATTTAGATATGTACATTTAACTAGCAATAAACAGTAGCAGCAGCGTATGTGAAGAGTCCAAAAACTTAGTGCAAAAAGGGTCAATGCAGAGAGCTATTTGGTTAACTATGTAGCAGCCTTATGGCCTTGGGGTAGATGGGGGGACTGTTTACACGCACAAACACACACAAATAGTGAGCTTTCATGCTGGCCGCTTGTCTGTAAATAACACTGAGCCTAACAGCTAAAAGTCTGGCACTAACTGGACAGATACACGCATACTTACACACAGACACACACACATTGCATCCCTTTCCTAACACACACACACACACAGCTCATCCCTAATAGAGTGGAAAGCAGATGCCAAAAGAAAAGGCCAATGGCGATCTGGCCCTCGCTGACCAATGAAGCGGCAGTATATTGCATTGTGAAATCCAAGCTGGGCTGACTGTAAACTCAAGGAACTGTGACCTGCTTTATAAGGACACTGCCTCAACTTAGAGTTCAACAACAAACACAGCCATGGGACACTAGGTCGTATTCACTAGGCACGAAACTGAAGCAATCAGGCCGAAATGGGGAGGTTCTATATTCTACTTGTCCAATAAGAAATACTTGTTTATGTTTTCCTTGGCACAACTGTTTGAAACGTTTTGGTCCTAATGAATACAACCTGAACTGTGTCAGGGCAACGCTGAGGGGGTGAGAGACACAGAGGAAGAGAGGAGCAAAAGTGGAGAAATGTCCACGTCAATTTTTGTTACAAATTAAACATGTAAATAAAGTGAGAGAACATAGACAATGAGATGTAGAGAGAGAGAGGAAAACAAGATAGAGATATACAGTGGGGAAAAAAAGTATTTAGTCAGCCACCAATTGTGCAAGTTCTCTCACTTAAAAAGATGAGAGAGGCCTGTAATATTTATCATAGGTACACTTCAACTATGACAGACAAAATGAGGAAAAAAATCCAGAAAATCACATTGTAGGATTTATGGTGGAAAATAAGTATTTGGTCACATACAAACAAGCAAGATTTCTGGCTCTCACAGACCTGTAACTTCTTCTTTAAGAGGCTCCTCTGTCCTCCACTCATTACCTGTATTAATGGCACCTGTTTGAACTTGTTATCAGTATAAAAGACACCTGTCCACAACCTCAAACAGTCACACTCCAAACTCCACTATGGCCAAGACCAAAGAGCTGTCAAAGGACACCAGAAACAAAATTGTAGACCTGCACCAGGTTGGGAAGACTGAATCTGCAATAGGTAAGCAGCTTGGTTTGAAGAAATCAACTGTGGGAGCAATTATTAGGAAATGGAAGACATACAAGACCACTGATAATCTTCCTCGATCTGGGGCTCCACGCAAGATCTCACCCTGTGGGGTCAAAATGATCACAAGAACGGTGAGCAAAAATCCCAGAACCACACGGGGACCTAGTGAATGACCTGCAGAGAGCTGGGACCAAAGTAACAAAGCCTACCATCAGTAACACACTACGCCGCCAGGGACTCAAATCCTGCAGTGCCAGACGTGTCCCCCTGCTTAAGCCAGTACATGTTCAGGCCCGTCTAAAGTTTGCTAGAGAGCATTTGGATGATCCAGATGAGGATTGGGAGAATGTCAGATGAAACCAAAATATAACTTTTTGGTAAAAACTCAACTCGTCGTGTTTGGAGGACAAAGAATGCTGAGTTGCATCCAAAGAACACCATACCTACTGTGAAGCATGGGGGTGGAAACATCATGCTTTGGGGCTGTTTGTCTGCAAAGGGACCAGGACGACTGATCCGTGTAAAGGAAAGAATGAATGGGGCCATGTATCGTGAGATTTTGAGTGAAAACCTCCTTCCATCAGCAAGGGCATTGAAGATGAAACGTGGCTGGGTCTTTCAGCATGACAATGATCCCAAACACACCGCCCGGGCAACGAAGGAGTGGCTTCAGAAGAAGCATTTCAAGGTCCTGGAGTGGCCTAGCCAGTCTCCAGATCTCAACCCCATAGAAAATCTTTGGAGGGAGTTGAAAGTCCGTGTTGCCCAGCGACAGCCCCAAAACATCACTGCTCTAGAGGAGATCTGCATGGAGGAATGGGCCAAAATACCAGCAACAGTGTGTGAAAACCTTGTGAAGACTTACAGAAAACATTTGACCTCTGTCATTGCCAACAAAGGGTATATAACAAAGTATTGAGATAAACTTTTGTTATTGACCAAATACTTATTTTCCACCATAATTTGCAAATAAATTCATAAAAAATCCTACAATGTGATTTTCTGGATTTTTTTTCCTAATTTTGTCTGTCATAGTTGAAGTGTACCTATGATGAAAATTACAGGCCTCTCTCATCTTTTTAAGTGCACAATTGGTGGCTGACTAAATACTTTTTTTCCCCACTGTAACAAATGCAGGAGTTAGGGAGTGAGAGAGGTGGGAAAAGAGACAAGGAGCAAGGGGGAGAGATGAAGCAAAAGCAAAAAATTTGAAGTTTTAGAGAGAGAAATATAACATGAGGGATGTGTAAAGAGGAGTGAGAGAGAGAGATGGAAGGAGAGGTCCTTTGTTCCAAGATGGTGAAGCAGTCAGACATGTGTTTTGTCTTGTCCCGTCCTGTCCCGTGTAAATATCGTATATATTTTAATCTCACTTTCCATCTACGGACTGGATATACTCTCCTGCAACCCGTCTCACCCAATGTGGTACGGATCTGCTATTTTATACTTTAGAACCGGAACCCCCATCAGAAACTAGCCAGCTAACTAGCAACTAGCTTGTAGTCAGTTAGCCACTGCTAGCGGTATTCACCATTAACTCGGACACCAGCAAGCCTCAGCTCGGTCAATACCTGCCAGACTGCACAGAGCGATATCAACCCAGAGCATATCGGACTGCTTTTTCTCTACCATATCTCCGGATTCCTACCGCAAGCTTTGAACCTTTACACCGGATCATCACAGCTAGCTAGCTGCAATCCGAGTGGCTACTCCTGGATAACGTCTCTGTCCCGAAGCAAGCACCAGTTAGCCTTGAGCTAGCCTTGAGCTAGGCCCATCTCCCCCGGCTAGCCGAAGACGTCCACCAGATAATTCTTGGGCTACAATACCTATTTTGCCAATTGGCATGGACCCTTTACTGCCGAACGGAGCCCCGCCGATCCATCATGTGTCTCCAGCTCACCTAGCGTAGTAGCGACTACTGAATCGGCTCCCTGACTCATCTATTGCTACCCATTGGACCCTATGATCACTCGGCTACACATGCCTCACCCTAATGTCAATATGTCTTGTATATTGCTGTTCTGGTTAGTGATTAGTCTTATTTCGCTGTAGAGCCCCCAGCCCTACCCAATACGCCTTAGATAGCCCTTTTGTTCCACCCCACACAAATGCGGTGACCTCACCTGGCTTAACTGGTGCCGCTAGAGACAAAACCACCTTCATTCAATGCCTAGGTTTACCTCCACTGTTCTCCCATCCTACCATACCCTTGTCTGTACATTATGCCTTGAATCTATTCTTCCACGCCCCTTCCACGCCCTGGTGATGTAGAGGTTAACCCAGGCCCTGTAGCCCCCAGCACCACTCCCATTCCCCAGGCACTCTCATTTGTTGACTTCTGTAACCGTAAAAGCCTTGGTTTCATGCATGTTAACATTAGAAACCTCATCCCTAAGTTTGTTTTATTCACTGCTTCAGCACACTCCGCCAACCCGGATGTCCTAGCCGTGTCTGAATCCTGGCTTAGGAAGGCCACCAAAAATCCAGAAATTTCCATCCCCAACTACAACATTTTCCGACAAGATAGAACTGCCAAGGGGGCGGAGTTGCAATCTACTGCAGAGATAGCCTGCAGAGTTCTGTCAAACTATCCAGGCCTGTGCCCAAACAATTCGAGCTTCTACTTTTTAAAAAATCCACTTTTCCAGAAACAAGTCTCTCACCGTTGCCACTTGTTATAGACCCCCCTCACCCACAGCTGTGCCCTGGAAACCATTTGTGAATTGATTGCCCCCCCCATCTATCTTCAGAGTTTGTACTGTTAGGTGACCTAAACTGGGTTATGCTTAACACACCGGCCGTCCTACAATCTAAGCTAGATGCCCTCAATCTCACACAAATTATCAAGGAACCTACCAGGTATAACCCTAAATCCGTAACCATGGGCACCCTCTTAGATATCATCCTGACCAACTTGCCCTCTAAATACACCTCTGCTGTCTTCAACCAGGATCTCAGCGATCACTGCCTCATTGCCTGCGTCCGTAATGGGTCCGCGGTCAAACGACCACCCCTCATGACTGTCAAATGCTCCCTAAAACACTTCAGCGAGCAGGCCTTTTTAATCGACCTGGTCCGGGTATCCTGGAAGGATATTGACCTCATTCCATCAGTAGAGGATGACTGGATGCTCTTTAAAAGTGCTTTCCTCACCATCTTAAATAAGCATGCTCCATCAATTCTTTTAAAACTAAGAACAGATATAGCCCTTGGTTCACCCCAGACTTGACTGCCCTTGACCAGCTCGAAAACATCCTGTGGCGTTCTGCAATAGCATCGAATAGCCCCCGCGATATGCAGCTTTTCAGGGAAGTCAGGAACCAATATACACAGGCAGTTAGGAAAGCAAAAGGGTACCTTTTTCAAACAGAAATTTGCATCCTGTAGCACTAACTCCAAAATGTTTTGGCACACTGTAAAATCCATGGAGAATAAGAGCACCTCCTCGCAGCTGCCCACTGCACTGAGGCTAGGAAACACTGTCACCATCGACAAATCTACATTAATAGATCATTTCAATAAGCATTTTTCTACGGCTGGCCATGCTTTCCACCTGACTACCCCTACCCCGGCCAACAGCTCTGCACCCCCCGCAGCAACTTGCCCAAGCTCCCCCCGTTTCTCCTTCACCTAAATCCAGACAGCTGATGTTCTGAAAAAGCTGCAAAATCTGGATCCCTACAAATCAGCTTGGCTAGACAATCTGGACCCTCCCTTTCTAAAATTATCAGTCAAAATTGTTGCAACCCGTATTACTAGCCTGTTCAACCTCTCTTTCATATCGTCTGAGATCCCCAAAGATCGGAAAGCTGCCGTGGTCAACCCCCTCTACAAAGGGGGAGACACTCTAGACCCAAACTGTTATAGACCTATATCCAGCCTGTCCTTCCTTTCTAAAATCTTCAAAATCCAAGTTAACAAACAAATCACCGACCATTTTGAATCCCACCGTACCTTCACCACTATGCAATATGGTTTCCGAGCTGGTCATGGGTGCACCTCAGCCACGCTCAAGATCCTAAACGATATCATAACCGCCATCAATAAAAGACAGTACTGTGCAGCCGTCTTCATCGACCTGGCCAAGGCTTTCGACTCTGTCAATTACCGCATTCTTATTGGCAGACTCAATAGCCTTGGTTTCTCAAATGACTGCCTCGCCTAACTACTTCTCAGATCGAGTTCAGTGTGTCAAATCGGGCCTGTTGTCCGGACCTCTGGCAGTCTCTATGGGGGCGCCACAGGGTTCAATTCTCGGGCAGACTCTTTTCGCTGTATATATCAACGATGTCGCTCTTGCTGCTGGTGATTCTCTGATCCACCTCTACGCAGATGATACCATTCTGTATATATCAGGCCCTTCTTTGGACACTGTGTTAACAAGCTTCCAAACAAGCTTCAATGCCATACATGCCACTTCCGTGGCCTCCAACTGCTAGTAAAACTAAATGCATGCTCTTCAGCTACTACAACTACAAATACCTAGGTGTCTGGTTAGACTGTCAACTCTCCTTCCAGACTCACATTAAGCATCTCCAATCCAAAATTAAATCTAGAATCGGCTTCCTATTTCACAACAAAGCCTCCTTCACTCATGCTGCCAAACATACCCATGTAAATATGTAATCTATCACAGTGCCATCCCTTTTGTCACCAAAGCCCCGTATACTACCCGCCACTGTGACCTATATGCTCTCGTTGGCTGGCCCTCGCTACATATTCGTTGCCAAATCCACTGGTCATCTATAAATCTTTGCTCGGTAAAGCCCCACCTTATCTCAACTCACTGGTCACCATAGCAACATCCACCTGTAGCACGCCCTCCAGCAGGTATATTTCACTGGTCATCCACAAAGCCAACACTTACTTTGGCCGCCTTTCCTTCCAGTTCTCTGCTGCCAATGAATGGAACGAATTGCAAAAATCACTGAAGCTGGAGACTTATATCTCCCTCTCTAAATTTAAGCATCAGCTGTCAGAGCAGCTTACCGATCACTGTACCTGTACACAGCCAATCTGTAAATAGCACACCCTACCTCATCCCCATATTGTTATTTATCTTTTTGCTCTTTTGCACCCCAGTATCTCTACCTGCACATCATCATCTGCACATCTATCACTCCAGTGTTAATGCTAAATTGTAATTATTTCGCCACTATGGCCTATTTATTGCCTTACCTCCCTAATCTTACTACATTTGCACACACTGTACATATACTTTTCTATTGTGTTATTGACTGTACGTTTGTTTATCCCATGTGTAACTCTGTGTTGTTGTTTTTGTCGCACTGCTTTGCTTTATCTTGGCCAGGTCGAAGTTGTAAATGAGAACATGTTCTCAACTGGCCATACCTGGTCAAATAAAGGTGAAATAAAATAAATAAATAAAAATTTGGATTCTGTCCATGTCTGGCCTCTCCTCTCTGTATGTGGGTGATTAGCCAGTGATGGGGCTGTCTCTGGATCCTTTCTCTCTCTCTTCAATACACACAGCTTAATGAAGTAGCCACACACACACGCAGGTGTACACACGCACACGCCTTGATCTACACCTTTTGTCACGCTACAACACTCCCATCCATTATAGATTATAGAGGAGAGAGAAGAGAGAGAGAAAAGCTCTTTGTGCCTCTCCTGGCTGACTTAACACTCTTCTGAGACACAGAGAGCCTTCATATCCAACATCCTCTGATCACCATCTGAGGCGGTATCAACCACTGGAGGTTCAGAGAGTTCCCTGCTCACAGGAGGAAAACAAAAATGTTTCCATTGTTGTAAATGCTTAAGAATCAATTAATAATTCTACCGTCATTCTGCTAATAATCAGTCATCATAATAGATCTACTGGAATAGTGTTCCTGGAACTGTAGAAAGACACCATTGTTCTATAGCGTACAGTGGCCCTGTATTTCATGTTGTGTGTTTCAGTGTGTGTGTGTGTTTCATTGTGTGTGTGTGTGTGTGTGTGTGTGTGTGTGTGTGTGTGTGTGTGTGTGTGTGTGTGTGTGTGTGTGTGTGTGTGTGTGTGTGTGTGTGTGTGTGTGTGTGTGTGTGTGTGTGTGTGTGTGTGTGTAGCTAAGACTCTGCTCTTGTTCCCGGTCTGCTGGGTTGGAGAGGTCGACAGCTTATTATCAGATCATTATAACAAGAAGCTATCTCCACACATCTCCCTAGGGCTGTGACAGTAATTGGATAACCGTGACATTGACGGTTTTGGATGAAGACCATCATGAAAATAGAAAAATAATTTCTTAATAAAATGTTTTATCATCTTTATTTTATTGTTATTTATACTTTACCCATAGTGGGAGGGTTAACTATTGATTATATGGTATTGTTTTGATAATTTAGTCTGTGGGTGAAAAAACTTGGTTTGAGCTTTTCCTAGTCATCCGTTTGAGTTGTTACTCTGACCTTCACTTCTGACCTTGTTCGTTGTTACAGTAGATTGGAGGAGTGAGGTGAAGAAGATGGCTCTCATAGCAACAAAAAAAATGTAGCATCACTTATTTAGGCACATTTCGATTTATGCGCATTCAAACCTAACAACAATGGAGAACCAGATGACTTTGACCAGCCTGCTTGCATAATATTCGCAAAAAGCCATAGGCGACCTACTAAGACTTCCAGCACCACAAACGGGACACTGATAAACGGGACACTGATAAATACCTGGCCGAAGCCATGCGTTCGGGATTGCTTGACTGGGCCCTTGACAAAAATAAAGTGTCCTGTATCACCACAGACAATGTGATGCAACTGAACTGCTTTGGCCAACTAAATTATGACTATCCAATTTACTAATGACATTAGGAATAGTAATCTGTCTTACATAAGTCTGCAAATGTGATGATGCATGGAATGCTTTATATTTTTGACGGTGAAAATGTGCTAAAATGTGCAAACTTGAGACACACACCTATGAGCAAGACAGTTAAGTCTAAATGCGCTAATGTTGTTCCTTTGCTTAGTGGGAGATAGTGATCTGCACTCAAAAAGAGTGTGTGTGTGTGTGTCACACCTCCACACTCCCGTCTCCCCATACTCACCAATGGGCTGTATCCGTAGCTGGGTCTTATCAGCCTGCTTGCGGGTCATGGTGAACCAGCTGCGGTCGGGGTCCTGGATCCACTCTGCAGCCTGGCAGTAGAGCAGGCCCTGGTCAGCAGGCTGCAGCCGGTGGATGGTCAGCCTGTAGGAAGTAGCGCTGGTCTTATCCAGCCTCAGGTCTCCTGCAGTCATCCTCTGTTTGTAAGGCCCACCGGCCCGGAGGACAAAGTCCCGGGACAGGGTGAGGATCTCCTGGGGCGACACGGTAGCGTCCTCAGGGGAACGCAGGTACCAACCCACAGACAGGTGTGTGTGCTGCTCTGTTGCCCGGGAAACCTCACAGGTGAGCTGGAGCGTGTCACCCTCCACCTGGGAGAGGGTCTGTGGCGGCGCGGTGACAGCGAGGGAGTCGGGGATGACTGCAGGAGGAGAGGAGGAAGAAGAGAGAAGAGATGAGTATCACATCGGTGGTTCTATGGCTCACAGGTGGAGCACATCGTTTGGTTGGAGCATGGATCAGAGTTGTGGCTTCATTCCCATATGTCAACTTTAAGTGGCTTTATATGAAAGCATCTGCTATATGACCTTATTGTTGTTATATTTCTATTACATCAGTTGACACCTGCCCCTGGCGTATCGCATAACCCTCTCAGACATACAAGGCACGCACACACGCACACACCACACACACAGTGTTCAACCAGCCAGGGCACGTTCTCCTAAATGACAGCCTAACACTGAAGCCTCAAACGGAGCATTTCCCTGTAGGTGGACCAGATCACACACTCGAAATATACAGACAATGTATTTGGAATGAGAACACATTTCAGAATGTGCTACTATGTATAGCTGACAACAGAAACAAACTCTTCTGGTTAAAAACAGAGAGGAAAAGCGGGAGAGACAGAGAGACATGACAGGTTTGGGAGGGAGAAGTGGTAAAACCCTCTATACAGAGACTAGGCTCGGTGGGCGGCAGCATTATTCTAGGATGGACGATGATGACATGTCCCAGCAGCAGTCAGAGGCTGTGTGTGTGTTTCTCTGAATTGCCTTGTGAAGCCTATCACTGTAATATCATATTTTATAACTTAGCTAGTCATGTTGCCAATAGAACAAGCTTTCAAATGATGCCCACCTGACCCAGATTGCGATTTTGTATGGGCCGTGTTTGCATTGCGTAAACAAAAGTAATTGTGTGATGGCGGTGATGGAGGGTTGCGTTCCAAACAAAAAAAATCTACGAGTGTGTTTGCACTAGTTCCTCAATGGCACAGCTAGGAGAGCTCAAAAAAGCACCTTATAGTTGAAGACTAAAGTGCATTGAAATGACTTAGGAACTGTGCACACTTTGGAGAGGTGTGTGGCCACTTGGAGACACCAGTTAGTCCTCTTACTTGATCTGTCTTATGTTGCACCTACCCCACATTCTCCAGGAATATTCTTATCATGTTACTGAATGTATCCAGAGTATTTTCAGACTGTGTTATCAACAAATGTGGCAAAAAGTACAGAAAATGTCAAATGCACATAAAATCAAGAAGCGTAATGTTTAGATTCAGTCTTGCGTCAGGTGAACTGTCGGGTCCTCAACTTTGGTCTAATAATTTTCCCAGAATCTCCAGTGTTCCCTTTCAATTCCTACCATGCTGATGCATTTCATATTTCTTCTGTAAGAAACATTTTAACTTAGCCCTATCTATATAGCCAATTCCCACAGTGTAAAGGGTCAATACATCCTGTCTGAATGTGTCAGTTGGATTCATATCCTGTTGATGTTCTATTATCTCAGTGGGAAATGGCTCATCTAACCGGTTAGGGGCAGAGGGGACTGTGATGTGGTTTAGATCTAATGACAGAGACCACAGCGAAGACACACCCACACAGCCCTAGACTGTATAAAGACATCAGTGTGTAAGACACAATGGGTAGCAGCAGCAGTCATCCTTTTAGCTGGCCTGGACGAATGAATGGAGGATGGAATAATGCAGAGCCTGGGATTAGGCTTTCCGGTAATATGGTGTGGTATTGTCAAGCCCTGGTTAAGATGCTTGGCTATTCAAGGGCTTTGTCAAGATGTATGGTATTGGAGTGCATTGTGCACCAGGCGCATGGTATTGAAGTGGTTTGTAGATTTTAAACATTGTAATTGTCGAGATGTCACATGGGCTAGTTTCAAGCCTGGTGGTATCCATATATCCTGAAGTTATCCTGGTATGACTGAGCACAGATGCTAAAAACAGCTTGATCCCAATCTCTTTCATTTTGTAAGTGTGCGTGCGCGGGTGTGTGTATGTGTAGATTGAGATTCAGAGAGATATCAGGAACAACAGAGACAGCCACCACTAATGAAATTAGGGAACAAAGAGATCAGAGAAAAGACATAGAAGAGGAGGAGGATCTGTGTTCAACATCAGGTTACTGCAGTTTATCAAGGCACTGGGAAGAATAACACGAGAGAGAGACGGATGAAAAACCACAGGAAATCCAGTAATTATTTGATTTCAATCCCACTGAAATTGTGGCTATGTAACTCCGGAAATGGAATGGAATATTTAGCATACCAGTATCCAGATTTGGGTTGTATTGAACTGAAATGACTTTGAATGAAACTGAAATAGGTTCAAATTGATTTGAATTAACAATTAATTAGTTACAGTATAAAAGAAATAGAGCCCACACACTCAAAAGCTCCACCACTGGTTATACAGTCATAACATAGTATATACACGGAGTGTACAAAACATGAAGAACATCGGCTCTTTCCATGACAGACTGACCAGGTGAAAGCTATGATCCCTTATTGACGTCACACGTTAAATCCCCTTCTATCAGTGTAGATGAAAGAGAGGAGACAGGTTAAATAAGGATTTTTAAGCTTTGAGACAATTAAGACAAGAATTGTGTATGTGTGCAATTTAGATGGTGAATGGGCAAGACTAAATATTTAAGTGCCTTTGAACGGGGTATATTAGTGGGTGTCAGGATCACCGGTTTGTGTCAAGAACTGCAACGCTGCTGGGTTTTCACGCTCAACAGTTTCCCGTGTGTATCAAGAATGGTCCACCACCCAAAGAGCATCCATCCAACTTGACACAACTGTGGGAAGCACTGGAGTCAACATGGGCCAGCATCCCTGTGGAATGCTTTCGACACCTTGTAGAGTCCATGCACGACGAATTGAGGCTGTGCTGAGGTCAAAAAGGGGGTGCAACTCAATATTAGCTATTTATACATTCAGTGTATATATTATTGGTTTTGTGTTGCCCTTTTCAACTTAAACATGTATAGACTGCCTTAATTGCCGCTTGTCTTTTGTCTACCAATATGGGTGTGGTACACTCTCGGTGAAACAACCTGACGAAGATCCCTGCAGGATGGAAACGCTTTGTGTTTATTCATAAAGCTGCGTGGTGGAGCTTATGACTGTGTGGGCTCTATTTCTTGTATACCAACTTTTTTCACCCCACTAAAGGATGTGTGTTTGATCACACTTTACTATTAAATTAGTTATAGGCAATCCCTGTCACTAAGGGGAAAGTCTCTTATGAAGAGTCTCTGAGTCTGAACGATGGAGGCTTGATATGGGAGTCTCCATATCATGCCTGTGATACATAGCGTTCAGATCTGAAATGCCCTATGTAGGGAGAGAAGGTTCAAAGGCATGACGGAGGCCTCATTTGGTGAGTAAAAAGCCTAGTAGAGATCACCTCTCACACACGGAGAGACCACACTACTAGCCCAATCAATACGAGGGCGGGAAAAAAAGGGAGGAAGAGAGATTTCTAACACAGGATAGAGTGGGAAAAAGAGAAAGAGAGAAAAAGAAGAGAGAGCCTACTCATTCCACAACAACCCTCCTATGCTACACCCTCCTGTTGCCATAACAACCCACCAACACTACCGAGGTCATCCCTAAAACAGCCTACACCTCCCATATATCTCTCACCTGATCCCCCCCTCCCCCTGAACCACCTAAACACTCTGAATAACTGCAAAACAAAAACTTGCTTCTCTTCTCTACATCCCCTGGGTTGGCACATGTCCACAAAACAGCTGGGATGGCCTGACACAGAAAAAAACATACCTCCATATACTCTACTGTCGCCAAAGCCAATCAAATCCTGCCTGGAATGCATTTAACCAATCAGACATGACCCATTGGGGTTGTGGGGTCCAATTAGGGCTGTACAAAGCAGACCAAACTCTTTGGTCCTTTACAAACCTGCTGTATGTAAAATATTGTGTTCTATAGCTTGGAAAATAAATACATGTGACTCTGGATGAACAACATAATGATGTTTGTTTCCAACATTAGGGCTGTTTCCCATAAGAAGTTAAATACACTTTGTGTTTTGTTTCCTTGCTGCGATACTAACGAGTATCGCAATACTGGTATCGTCCCGGCCCGAGAGTTGACAGAGTCTCTCCTCACTTGGCCGCTTCACACACCAAGACCCACCCCCCGTCAGTCAAGGAGGCAGTTTGTCGTGCTTACGATTCACTCTGCATGCATTGAGTGGTTGACCAAACAAAAGGATGCAGTCAACAGATTTTTCCAAACAAGGACGGCACAGATTTCCACTTAATATAAATCCACGTTTTCTATATTATACTATTCGTTTGTGTAACTTGATCTCTGCAAAACGCTAGTTAGTTGGTCTATCTGAGTAAAACTAAATGCATGCCCACGCCCGCCCGCCCGCCCGCCTAGCATCACTACTCTGGAAGGTTCTGACTTAGAATATGTGGACAACTACAAATACCTAGGTGTCTGGCTAGACTGTAAACTCTCCTTCCAGACTCACATTAAGCATCTCCAATCCAAAATCAAATGTAGAATCGGTTTCCTATTTTGCAACAAAGCCTCCATCACTCATGCTGCCAAACATACCCTCGTAAAACTGACTATCCTACCGATCCTTGACTTCGGCGATGTCATTTACAAAATAGCCTCCAACACTCTACTCAGCAAATTGGATGCAATTTATCACAGTGCCATACGTTTTGTCACCAAAGCCCCATATACTACCCACCACTGCAACCTGTATGCTCTCATTGGCTGGCCCTCGCTACATATTCGTCGCCAAACCCACTGGCTCCAGGGCATCTATAAGTCTTTGCTAGGTAAAGCACCGCCTTATCTCAGCTCACTGGTCACCATAGCAATACCTACCCGTAGCACACGCTCCAGCAGGTATATTTCACTGGTCATCCCCAAAGCCAACACATCCTTTGGCTGCCTTTCCTTCCAGTTCTCTGCTGCTAATGACTGGAACAAATTGCACAAATCAGTGAAGCTGGAGACATATCTCCCTCTCTAAATTTAAGCATCAGCTGTCAGAGTAGCTTACAGATCACTGTACCTGTACCCAACTACCTCATCCCCATATTGTTATTTATCTTTTTGCTCTTTTGCACCCCAGTATCTCTACCTGCACATCATCGTCTGCACATCTATCACTCCATTGTGAATACTAAATTGTAATTATTTCGCCACTATGGCCTATTTATTGCCTTATCTCCCTAATCTTACTACATTTGCACACACTGTACATATACTTTTCTATTGTGTTATTGACTGTACGTTTGTTTATCCCATGTGTAACTCTGTTTTTGTTTTTGTCACACTGCTTTGCTTTATCTTGGCCAGGTCGCAGTTGTAAATGAGAACTTGTTCTCAACTGGCCTGCCTGGTTAAATAAAGGTGAAAAAAAAGTAAAAAAATAAGCCGCCTCAAATACCGTTTTAGAGAATATGGCAGTACGTCCAACCGACCTCACAACCACAGACCACGTGTACACTAGAGGTCAAAAGTTTTAGAACACCTACTTATTCAAGGGTTTTTCTTTACTTTTACAATTTTTTTCATTGTAGAATAATAGTGAAGACATCAAAACTATGAAATAACACATATGGAATCATGTAGAAACCAAAAAACATCTAATATATTTTACATTTGAGATTCATTAAATAGCCACCCTTTGCCTTGATGACAGATTTGCACACAGCTTCACCTGGAATGCTTTCCCAACAGTCTTGAAGGAGTTCCCACATATGCTGAGCACTTGTTGGCTGCTTTTCCTTCAGTCTGCGGTCCGACTCATCCCAAACCATCTCAATTTGGTTAAGGTCGAGGGATTGTGGAGGCCAAGTCATCTGATGAGGCACTCAATCACTCGCCTTCTTGGTAAAATAGCCCTTACACAACATGGAGGTGTGTTGGGTCATTTTCCTGTTGAAAAACAAAAGCCCAAACCAGATGTGATGGCGTATCGCTGCAGAATGTTGTGGTAGCCATGCTGGTCAAGTGTGTCTTGAATTCTAAATAAATCACAGACAGTGTCACCAGCAAAGCACCCCCACACCATAACACCTCCTCCTCCATTTTTTACGGTGGGAAATGCACATGTGGAGATAATCCGTTCACCCACACCGCATCTCACAAACGGCAGTTGGAACCAAAAATCTCCAATTTGGACTACAGACCAAAGGACAGATTTCCACCGGTCTATTGTACATTGCTCGTTTTTCTTAGCCCAAGCAAGTCTCTTCTTCTTATTGGTGTCCTTTAGTAGTGGTTTCTTTGCAGAAATTCGACAATGAAGGCCTGACTCTCCTCTGAACAGTTGATGTTGAGATGTGTCTGTTACTTGAACACTGTGAAGCATTTACTTGGGCTGCAATTTCTGAGACTGGTAACTCTAATGAACTTATCCTCTGCAGCAGAGGTAACTCTGGGTCTTCCATTCCTGTGGCGGTCCTCATGAGAGCCAGTTTCATCATAGCGCTTGATGGTTTTTGCGACTGCACTTGAAGAAACTTTAAAAGTTCTTGAAATGTTCTGTATTGACTGACATTCATGTCTTAAAGTAATGATGGACTGTCGTTTCTCTTTGCTTATTTGAGTAGTTCTTGCCATCATATGGACTTGTTCTTTTACCAATTGGGGCTATCTTCTGTATACCACCCCTACCTTGTCACAACACAACTGATTGGCTCAAACACATTAAGAAGGAAAGAAATTCCACAAATTAACAAGGCATACCTGTTAATTGAAATGCATCCCAGGTGACTACCTCATGAAGCTGGTTGAGAGAATGCCAAGAGTGTGCAAAGCTGTCATCAAGGCAAAGAGTAGCTATTTGAAGAATCTCCCTTTTTTGGTTACTACATGATCCATATGAGTTATTTCATAGTTTTGATGTCTTCACTACTATTCTACAATGTAGAAAATAGTAAAAATAAAGAAAAACCCTTGAATAAGTAGTAGTGTAACCACGCCAGCCCAGGACTTCCACATCCGGCTTCTTCACCTGCAGGATCATCTGAGACCAGCCAACCGGACAGCTGATGAAAGTGAGGAGTATTTCTGTCTGTAATAAAACCTTTTTGTTTTGATGAACTCATTCGGAATGGCTGGGCTTGGCACCCCAGTGGGTGGACCTGGCTCCCAAGTGGGTGGGCCTATGCCCTCCTATGCCCTCCCAGGCGCCCCTGCCCAGTCAAGTGAAATCCATAGATTATGGCCTAATTAATTTATTTCAATTGACTGATTTCATTATATGAACAGTAACTCAGTAAAATTGTTGCATGTTTAGTTTATATTTTTGTTCAGTATAATTAGGGTCCCATGGGAAACACTGACCAACACTTTGGTTCCTACTCTGTCACAACCATCTCCATCCTTACTTTTAATTAATTGTCATGCCAAACAAAACTGCATTCCAAGTGTTCACTGTATTCCAACCAACAAATTAGAATGATTTATGTATTTTTATGATTCCAACAGTTTACCCAAGTGCTTTGATCTATTATCGTAATTAAAATTTGGTTAAACATTTTTTGGCAATTCTATTTTTTTGCCCATTTCGCGCAGCCCTAGTAAACACAGATGTGATCTCCTTGAGATTCTCCCAGTTGCTCTTTGACCTCAATCTGAGCAAGATTAAGGATTTGGCGATGCACACATGCACAATGTGTATGCCTGCGCACATACACTACAGGAGTGTGGACTTGGCCTAAATCTGGGAGAGAATTCAAGGACAGGCACCTGGCCAAGCCCATACTACTGCTGCTAGTAGTGGACTTGTTTTCTCTTAAGTAAGATGTTGTACTATGATGAGCAGTCTAGAAACAGGCTACAATCACAACATGCTCACATCCGGTGGTTGGCATAATCACTGTCATGAAATTATATAATTTTATTTGCCACCCACCAGATTTTCTGAAGACATCACCAGGCGCGTTAAATAACAGTGGGTGTGTAGACTGGAATCCCCCACCTTTGCTTTCTCCCCTCTTGTTATTCTGACCCATCTCTCATCCACCCCCTCTCCCTCATCCCCCTCTCTGCATCACTTTCACCCCATCTCCCTCATCCCCCTCTCTCCATATATTCTACCCCATCTCCCTCATCCCCTTCTCTCCATCTCTCTTCTACCCCATCCCCCTCTCTCCATCTCTCTTCTACCCCATCCTCCTCTCTCCATCTCTCTTCTACCCCATCCTCCTCTCTCCATCTCTCTTCTACCCCATCCCCCTTCTCTCACATTTCTCTCTCTGAAGTGTTGACGCTGGTCCCTCTGGCCGGCCTTTCATGTAGAGTCCCACAACATCAGAGAGAGGTATGACATGGCCAGATAAACGAGGGAGGAAAAAAGAAATGGAGAGACAGAAAGAGGGGTAAAGATGATAACTTGAGCAGTTTGATCTGCAATGTCAACTTCAAACCCCCTACCCTAACATCAAACCTTTATTTAACCATTGAAGTTACACTTAAGAAATTCTCTTTTTGAACAAGACCAGAAGGAAAATAGCGTGTGTGTGTTTTCCTATCAACTGTGATGGGTCAACCCTCATTATAAGATTTATTGTAATGGGAACTGCATATTACGAGACTTAATGGCAGCACTGAGTCACTAAGTGCCCACTGACACACAAGTATCAGTAATAATCCATGCATTAACCACTCTGGGCTAGGGGGCAGCGTTCGGAAGTTCAGAGAGTCTGGCGTGCCCAAAGTAAAATGCCTGTTACTCAGGCCCAGAAGCTGGGATATGCATATAATTAGTTGTATTTGATAGAAAACGCTATGAAGTCTCTAAACTGTTAAAATAAAAACATTTGTTAAAATGTCTTTGAGTATAACAGAACTGATATGGCAGGCGAAAACCCGAGGAAAATCCATCTGGAAAAATTGCTTTTTTGAGCTCCCATGCAACTGGTATGGTTTCCTATTGCACAATGAAAGGAATAGCTCCCAGATTGCAGTACCTATGGCTCCCACTGGATGTCAACAGTCTTTAGACAAGGTTTCAGGCTTGTTCTTTGAAAAATGAACAAGTAGCTGTAGTTTGTCATTGGGTTCCTCCTTGGGTCTGTAGTCCTGTGGCGCGCGTGACTGAGGACGCGCTCTTTGTTATTTATCTCCGGTATTGAACTACATAGTACATTCTGTCTTAAATTGTATAGTTTATTTACATATTGGGGTACCTGAGGATTGATTAGAACATTGTTTGACTTGTTTGGACAAAGTTTATCGTTAACTTTTTGGATTCTTTGTCTGTATGTTGAACGAGTTGAACGGGTGGATTACTGACCAAAACGCACAAACCAAACTGATTTTTTTGGATATAAAGAGGGACTTTATCGAACAAAACAACCATTTATTGTGTAGCTGGGAACCTCGGAATTGCAAACAAAGGAAGATCTTCAAAGGTAAGTGATTTATTTTATCGCTATTTTAGATTTTTGTGACGCATGTGCTGGTTTGAAATATATTTATATGCAGGAAGTATGAGGGGCGCTGTCCTCAGATAATCAAATGCTATGCTTTCGCCGTGAAGCATATTGTAAATCAGACAAACCGGTTCGATTACCAAGATTCTAAGCTAAAGAATGGTGTATGACACTTGTATTTTCATGAATGTTTAATATTACGATTTTTGTATTTTGAATTTCGCACTCTGCAATTTCACAGGATGTTGTGGGTGTGTCACGATAGCGGGACATTGTTCCGTAAGAAATTCTTAAGTTACCGTCAATAGGTTGTTATCAATAAAATGTCAGAATACAGCGGTTGTAATCAAACAAAAGACCAAAAGACAGATTTCCACCGGTCTAATGTCCATTGCTTGTGTTTCTTGGCCGAAGCAAGTCTCTTATTATTATTGGTGTCTTTTAGTAGTAGTTCCTTTGCAGCAAGTCTACCATGAAGGCCTGATTCACACAGTCTCCTCTGAAAAGTTGATGTTGAGATGTGTGTTACTTGAACTCTGCAAAGCATTTTTTGGGGCTGCAATTGGAGGTGCACTTTTCCTCTGCAGTAGAGGTAACTCAGGGTCTTCCTTTCCTGTGGCGGTGTCACGACTTCCGCCGAAGTTGGTCCCTCTCCTTGTTCGGGCGGCGTTCGACGGTCGACGTCACCGGCCTTCTAGCTCATCGCCGATCCACTTTTCAATTTCCATTTGTTTTGTCTTTGTTTTTTACACACCTGGTTTCAATTCCCCAATTACATGTTCATTATTTAACTCTCTGTTTCCCCCATGTTTGTGTGCGTAATTGTTTTGATTGATGTCAGTCCATTTGGTGGGCTTGGTATTTTGTTTCGACTTTGTAACATTTTGAGTAAACTACGTTGTGTTGCTCTTCTCTGCTGTCCTGCGCCTGACTCTTTTTTCACTACTACAGCAAGCCTTCTGACAGGCGGTCCTCATAAGAGCCAGTTTCATCAAAGTGCTTGATGGTTTTTGTGACTACACTTGAAGAAACTTTAAAAGTTCTTGAAATGTTACATATTGACTCACCTTCATGTCTTAAAGTAATGATGGCCTGTCTCTCTGCTTATTTGAGCTGTTCTTGCCATAATATGGACTTGGTCTTTTACCAAATAGGGCTATCTTCTGTATACCAACCCTATCTTATCACAACACCACTGAAATCCATTAAGAAGGAAATAAATTGAAATGCATTCCAGGTGACTACCTCATGAAGCTGGTTGAGAGAATGCAAAGAGTGTGCAAAGCTGTCATCAAGGCAAAGGGTGGCTTTTCGAAGAATCTCAAATGTATATTTAGGTTTGTTTAACACTTTTTTAGTTACTACACGATTCCATGTGTTGTTATTTCATAGTTTTGATGTCTTCACTATTATTATACAATGTAGAAAATAGTAAAAATAAAGAAAAATCTTCGAATGAGTAGGTGTGTCCAAACCTTTGACCAATATATACAGTTGAAGTGGGAAGTTTACATACACCTTAGCCAAATACATTTAAACTCAGTTTTTCACAATTCCTGACATTTAATCCTAGTAAAAATCCCCTGTCTTAGGTCAGTTAGGATCACCACTTTATATTAAGAATGTGAAATGTCAGAATAATAGTAGAGAGAATGATTTATTTCAGCTTTTATTTCTTTCATCACATTCCCAGTGGGTCAGAAGTTTACATACACTCAATTAGTATTTGGTAGCATTGCCTTTAAATTGTTTAACTTGGGTCAAACATTTTGGGTAGCCTTCCACAAGCTTCCCACAATAAGTTTTTTGGCCCATTCCTCCTGACAGAGCTAGTGTTACTGAGTCAGGTTTGTAGGCTTCCTTGCTCGCACACGCTTCTTCAGTTCTGCCCACACATTTTCTATAGGATTGAGGTCAGGGCTTTGTGATGGCCACTCCAATACCTTGACTTTGTTGTCCTTAAGCCATTTTGCCACAACTTTGGAAGAATGCTTGGGGTCATTGTGCATTTGGAAGACCCATTTGCGACCAAGCTTTAAACTTCCTGACTGATGTCTTGAGATGTTGCTTCAATATATCCACATAATTTTCCTGACTCATGATGCCATTTATTTTGTGAAGTGCACCAGTCCCTCCTGCAGCAAAGCACCCCCACAACATGATGCTGCCACCCCCGTGCTTCACGGTTGGGATAGTGTTCTTCTGTCACGTTCTGGCCATAGAGAGCCCTCGGGGCTCTCTATGTTTTGGTCAGGACATGACTAGTTGGGTAATTCTATTATTTGTTTTTTATGTTTTGGTTTGTATGGTTCCCAATTAGAGGCAGCTGATTGTCGTTGGGGACCATACTTAGTGTGTTCCTTTTCCCACCTGTGTTGTGGGTTATTGTTGAGAATTAGTGCATGTGTGCACTACGTTATTTTCCGATCTGTATTCTTTCTTTCTTGTTTGTAAGTTTCACTTTTGGAATTAAAAGATGTGGAACTCCACTCACGCTGCGCTTTGGTCCGTCATTCATGAAGATCGTGACATCTTCGGCTTGCAAGCCTCACCCTTTTTCCTCCAAACATAACGATGGTCATCATGGCCAAACAGTTCTATTTGACACTGTATATATAAATATATATATAAACACACACACACACACAAACAATATATAGCCCTCTAGGTTATCCCTTGAAAGTTAGCTTGTTAACTAGTCATATTGACATGATCAGTTGTTAGCTAGCTAACTAGCTAGCTAGCCAATTTGACACAGACCATCAATCAATGTATCCCATAATTTCTGATAGCAGCAATCGTGATTAAACAGTGTTGAAAAGGGGATGTTAGATTGCTGCTGACAGAAATTATGGGATACATTGATTGATGGTCTGTGTCAAATTGGATAGCTAGCTAGTTAGCTAGCTAACAACTGATCATGTCAATATGACTAGTTAACAAACTTTCAAGGGATAACCTAGAGGGCTATATATTGTTTGTGTGTGTGTGTGTGTTTATATATATATTTATATATACAGTGTCAAATTGGTTGGAGATAAAAGTGCATTAGGTCTACTTACCGCTGTATGTTTAGCCAACTGTACAATGTTTCTACCTGTAGCTTGCAAAGTAAACATTATCAGCTACTGTAACAGTACATCAGGCAGAACCCACGAAGGATGGGAAGTTAACCTAAACCACTCATACTTTCAGGTATAGTTATTTTATTTTAATTTCCTCAAATATCCAATTAACGGTGGCCTATATGGAGAGATATCATGAGGCTACCCTCTGAAATGATGTTTGCTGACCATGAAAAGCATGCAGTTACTAGCTGTATATCTCTGATGATAGAGCTAAATGTGAGCAATTGTTTTGCATGGAATAATGGGACATGTGTAGTTCTGACTATGCTCTTCAAGAGGTGATATTACAACAAGATATTCAAGATATTACAACCAAATAGTTAACACTTATTTAACGATCCCTTAAAAATGACACGCAGTTGTCAATGGTTTTAGCAGAGCTGGGGGTGTCCTTGCCCCCAAGCAGGCAAATCGAACGCTCTGCACCTTACTGTGACAATTTATTGATAACCATCTATAGGCATTGAAATGTGAAGAGGGGCAAACAGACATTACAGAACATCACTATAAGAGAAGGAGAATGTCCAAGGACACGGAAGGCTCATTAGCAGTAATTGCTCTGTGAGAAATGGAGATTGCTGCTGAGAGGAAATGGAGAAGATGGGTGATACTTCAACTCTACTGTAGGAGTATATGTGTGCGTGCGCGCGCGTGTGTGTACAGGAATTGTATATGAATCCAGTGATGACTAGAGGAATGGACAAATGTCTCCTCTCTCTGTCTTCCCTCTTCCTCCTCCTCTCACTGAGGCCAAGAGCTAGTGGTGAGAAAGGGATGAATACATTCTGAGGGTTAGCAAGGAGGGAGGAGAGGGCGAACGAGGATGATGATGCAGATGGTGACAAAGATCAAAGAGAAGATGAAGAGAAGATTGAGGAAGAGGATGATGAGTGTTCCTCATGCACACAGCGGGATGCCCTGAGATTTTGAGCCTCACAGCTGGAAGTGAAAAGACTGCTTTAGAGGTTGAGTGAACGTTCGCTCTCCCTCCGTCTCTAGATGCGTCTCTCTCCCTCCGTCTCTCTTGATGCGTCTCTCTCCCTCCGTCTCTCTTGATGAGTCTCTCTCCCTCCGTCTCTCTTGATGCGTCTCTCTCCCTCCGTCTCTCTTGACGAGTCTCTCTCCCTCCGTCTCTCTTGATGCGTCTCTCTCCCTCCGTCTCTCTTGATGAGTCTCTCCCCCTCCGTCTCTCTTGATGAGTCTCTATCCCTCCGTCTCTCTTGATGCGTCTCTCTCCCTCTGTCTCTCTTGATGAGTCTCTCTCCCTCTGTCTCTTTTGATGCGTCTCTCTCCCTCCGTCTCTCTTGATGAGTCTCTCTCCCTCCGTCTCTCTTGATGAGTCTCTCTCCCTCTGTCTCTCTTGATGAGTCTCTCTCCCTCTGTCTCTCTTGATGAGTATCCCTCCCTCCGTCTCTCTTGATGCGTCTCTCTCCCTCCGTCTCTCTTGATGCGTCTCTCTCCCTCCGTCTCTCTTGATGCGTCTCTCTCCCTCCGTCTCTCTTGATGAGTCTCTCTCCCTCCGTCTCTCTCCCTCTGTCTCTCTTGATGCGTCTCTCTCCCTCCGTCTCTCTTGATGAGTCTCTCTCCCTCCGTCTCTCTATGTGTCTCTCTCCCTCCGTCTCTCTATGTGTCTCTCTCCCTCCGTGTCTCTAGATGCGTCTCTCTCCCTCCGTCTCTCTAGATGCGTCTCTCTCCCTCCGTCTCTCTTGATGCGTCTCTCTCCCTCCGTCTCTCTTGATGAGTCTCTCTCCCTCCGTCTCTCTTGATGCGTCTCTCTCCCTCCGTCTCTCTTGATGCGTCTCTCTCCCTCCGTCTCTCTTGATGAGTCTCTCTCCCTCCGTCTCTCTTGATGAGTCTCTCTCCCTCCGTCTCTCTTGATGCGTCTCTCTCCCTCTGACTCTCTTGATGAGTCTCTCTCCCTCTGTCTCTCTATGTGTCTCTCTCCCTCCGTCTTTCTAGATGCGTCTCTCTCCCTCCGTCTCTCTAGATGCGTCTCTCTCCCTCCGTCTCTCTTGATGCATCTCTCTCCCTCCGTCTCTCTAGATGCGTCTCTCTCCCTCCGTCTCTCTTGATGCGTCTCTCTCCCTCCGTCTCTCTAGATGCGTCTCTCTCCCTCCGTCTCTCTTGATGCGTCTCTCTCCCTTCGTCTCTCTTGATGAGTCTCTCTCCCTCCGTCTCTCTATGTGTCTCTCTCCTTCCGTCTCTCTATGTGTCTCTCTCCCTCCGTCTCTCTAGATGCGTCTCTCTCCCTCCGTCTCTCTACATGAGCCTCTCTCCCTCTGTCTCTCTTGATGCGTCTCTCTCCCTCTGACTCTCTTGATGAGTCTCTCTCCCTCTGTCTCTCTATGTGTCTCTCTCCCTCCGTCTTCCTAGATGCGTCTCTCTCCCTCCATCTCTCTAGATGCGTCTCTCTCCCTCCGTCTCTCTTGATGCGTCTCTCTCCCTCCGTCTCTCTTGATGCGTCTCTCTCCCTCCGTCTCTCTTGATGAGTCTCTCTCCCTCCGTCTCTCTTGATGCGTCTCTCTCCCTCCGTCTCTCTTGATGCATCTCTCTCCCTCCGTCTCTCTAGATGCGTCTCTCTCCCTCCGTCTCTCTTGATGCGTCTCTCTCCCTCCGTCTCTCTTGATGCGTCTCTCTCCCTTCGTCTCTCTATGTGTCTCTCTCCCTCCGTCTCTCTATGTGTCTCTCTCCCTCCGTCTCTCTATGTGTCTCTCTCCCTCCGTCTCTCTAGATGCGTCTCTCTCCCTCCGTCTCTCTAGATGCGTCTCTCTCCCTCCGTCTCTCTTGATGCGTCTCTCTCCCTCCGTCTCTCTTGATGCGTCTCTCTCCCTCCGTCTCTCTTGATGCGTCTCTCTCCCTCCGTCTCTCTTGATGCGTCTCTCTCCCTCCGTCTCTCTAGATGCGTCTCTCTCCCTCCGTCTCTCTTGATGAGTCTCTCTCCCTCCGTCTCTCTTGATGAGTCTCTCTCCCTCCGTCTCTCTTGATGTGTCTCTCTCCCTCCGTTTCTCTTGATGAGTCTCTCTCCCTCCGTCTCTCTTGATGCGTCTCTCTCCCTCCGTCTCTCTTGATGCGTCTCTCTCCCTCCGTCTCTCTTGATGAGTCTCTCTCCCTCCGTCTCTCTTGATGAGTCTCTCTCCCTCCGTCTCTCTTGATGCGTCTCTCTCCCTCCGACTCTCTTGATGAGTCTCTCTCCCTCTGTCTCTCTATGTCTCTCTCCCTCCGTCTTTCTAGATGCGTCTCTCTCCCTCCGTCTCTCTAGATGCGTCTCTCTCCCTCCGTCTCTCTTGATCGTCTCTCTCCCTCCGTCTCTCTTGATCGTCTCTCTCCCTCCGTCTCTCTTGATCGTCTCTCTCCCTCCGTCTCTCTTGATGAGTCTCTCTCCCTCCGTCTCTCTTGATGAGTCTCTCTCCCTCCGTCTCTATTGATGCGTCTCTCTCCCTCTGACTCTCTTGATGAGTCTCTCTCCCTCTGTCTCTCTATGTGTCTCTCTCCCTCCGTCTTTCTAGATGCGTCTCTCTCCCTCCGTCTCTCTAGATGCGTCTCTCTCCCTCCGTCTCTCTTGATGCGTCTCTCTCCCTCCGTCTCTCTTGATGCGTCTCTCTCCCTCCGTCTCTCTTGATGAGTCTCTCTCCCTCCGTCTCTCTTGATGAGTCTCTCTCCCTCCGTCTCTCTTAATGCGTCTCTCTCCCTCCGTCTCTCTTAATGCGTCTCTCTCCCTCCGTCTCTCTTGATGAGTCTCTCTCCCTCCGTCTCTCTTGATGCGTCTCTCTCCCTCTGTCTCTCTTGATGCGTCTCTCTCCCTCCGTCTCTCTTGATGAGTCTCTCTCCCTCCGTCTCTCTTGATGCGTCTCTCTCCCTCTGTCTCTCTTGATGAGTCTCTCTCCCTCCGTCTCTCTATGTGTCTCTCTCCCTCCGTCTCTCTATGTGTCTCTCTCCCTCCGTCTCTCTATGTGTCTCTCTCCCTCCGTCTCTCTAGATGCGTCTCTCTCCCTCCGTCTCTCTTGATGCGTCTCTCTCCCTCCGTCTCTCTTGATGCGTCTCTCTCCCTCCGTCTCTCTAGATGCGTCTCTCTCCCTCCGTCTCTCTTGATGCGTCTCTCTCCCTTCGTCTCTCTTGATGTGTCTCTCTCCCCATCTCAGTCTGTCTCCCTCTCGATGTCTCTCTCTCGGTGG
The DNA here is from genome assembly GCA_030435695.1 of Brachymystax lenok tsinlingensis. Taxonomy (NCBI): domain Eukaryota; kingdom Metazoa; phylum Chordata; class Actinopteri; order Salmoniformes; family Salmonidae; genus Brachymystax; species Brachymystax lenok. Next base: position 17,361,350 of record CM059781.1, read on the forward strand.
GTGGTTGTCTGTATGTCTGTGTGTCTGTCTGTGTCTGACACACATACACACACTTTCTTCTATCACAGGAGACTAGGGAGCGAAAAGCTTTTAACATAGAACACACTTGGAACAATGAGAAAAACAATCCCCCATCACTAGAGCTGTGAAGAGAAACACAACCTCAAACATGACTGTATGTGTACAGTATCCAGTATCATACTTGAACACTCATCTTCTGCACATCTATCACTCCAGTGTTTAATTGCTATATTGTAATTATCTCGCCACCATGGCCTATTTATTGCCTTACCTGCCTTATCCTACCTCATTTGCACACACTGTATATAGACTTTTTCTATTGTATTATTGACTGTATGTTTGTGTATTCCATGTGTAACTCTGTTGTTGTTTGTGTCGCAGTGCTTTGCTTTATCTTGGCCAGGTCGCAGTTGTAAATGAGAACTTGTTCTCAACTAGCCTACCTGGTTAAATAAAAATGAATAAATAAATAAATGAGAGAGAGAGAGAGGGGAGATGAGTTACTGGATACAGAAATCAGGAGAGTTGAGGGGAGAGAGAGGGGGCGACAGGGAAAGAGAGGAAAGAGGGGAGAAAAAGAGAACACAACCTCGGTAGAGGAGAGGAGAGGGTGATGTAGGGTCTCAGCAGGGGGAACATTCATAATACAACAGTACAGATGAAGGCATAAGCCCTTCTGCCTGTAAAACACTGTGTGTGTGTGTGTGTGTGTGTGTGTGTGTGTGTGTGTGTGTGTGTGTGTGTGTGTGTGTGTGTGTGTGTGTGTGTGTGTGTGTGTGTGTGTGCGTACTCTTAATAACTTATCCCAAGCCATCGCTTAAGCATTTATTTATTTTTGCAGCCCACATGAAGTCTTCGACACATTGCTATAAAAACACTGTCAAATGATCTCAAATTTGAACATAGGAGACCGAGGGAGGGATGGAGAGAGTGGGGAAGGAAAATAAAGAGGTGGAGCAAGGATGACAAGCCACTGCAGGAAATGGGTCTGAGCTAATCAATATAAGACATCTCGCTTCCTGCTAATGGAATAACCACATACAGGTTGTGTGTGTGTGTGTGTCATTGACTGCAGCCCACATGACGTGTAGGCTGTACTGTTAAATAAGGGCCTCTGAATCATCCTCTCCTCTCTCTCTGGCTTTCGTTTTCACACTCTCACACTCTCACTCACTTACATCTCTGCATTTTCACTCACAATTTACTCCTTCACGCTCTCCACACTCTTTCTGCCCTTTTTCTCTCACATTGTCTTATGGTTTTCTCTTTCGTTAGCCAAGCTGCTTGTCAGCACCCAATTATCACTTCTATGTTGTTCTCACTCTCCTCCTCCTCTCCCTATCTGCCTGGCTGATACTTCTACTGTACAATGTATTATAGTGACACTGTTTATAAACACTGCATATGTATTTATATACTGGATTCTTTACATAGCTCACTCTGATATTTCTACTGCTGTACATATAATTCCTAGCATATCTTGTTTAAATTCATCATCAGGTTTATATACACGTATAGATTGTATTCGGATTACAGTTACAGTGCTATTTGGGTTGTTAATTGGATTCATTCCGACATTTCTTTATAAGTGTTTTTATTAAATTTTTATATTTTAGAATATTTGTGTACTTGTTTGACATTTTACTGCTTTGTCAGGAGTTAGTAACATAAGCATTTCACTGCACCCACCTTAACACCTGGTAAATCGTGTACACAACCAATAAACTTTGATACTGATGCTGTGCTCTCTCACAGGGCTGTACATTCAAGCTGCTAACCACTCTCTGGCTCTCCCTCACTCTTCGATCAGAGATGATTTAGCATTAAAGTTATACAATCCCAACTAGCCCTCTGGTAGATCCAGATGTATTAGTGTGTGTGTGAGCAAGCAGACCCCCTGTGGATATTACTGCTCATTATACCTGAAGGCAGATGGAGGAACCAAGATGGAAATCAGTGTGACACACACACACACACACCTCCGGCACACCTAACACACACTCACAAAAAGAAACACAGAACCACACACACACCTCCGGCACACCTAACACACACTCACAAAAAGAAACACAGAACCACACACACACCTCCGGCACACCTCCGGCACACCTAACACACACTCACAAAAAGAAACACAGAACCACACACACACCTCCGGCACACCTAACACACACTCACAAAAAGAAACACAGAACCACACACACACCTCCGGCACACCTAACACACACTCACAAAAAGAAACACAGAACCACACACACACTTCCGGCACACCTAACACACACTCACAAAAAGAAACACAGAACCACACACACAGCGGCACACATGCCAGCCTGAGAGCCCTGAAGGGACAGCTGCTCTCTGACACAAAGGACTAACTGAGCTAAGAGAGACTACTACCCCATCCCCCACCCATGTCCCGTCCCCCAGGGCAGTGAGAGAGAGTGTCAGTGTAATGTTTACTGTTAATTTTTTATTGTTTATTTCACTTTTGTTTATTGTCTATTTCACTTGCTTTGGCCTCGTAAACATATGTTTCCCATGCCAATAAAGCCCTTAAATTGAATTGAAAATTGAAAGGAGAATGACTGCTTCTCATGTCATTGCAGCACTGAGACACAGACAGAGGGAGAGAGCACTCTTTTCAAGTGGATATTCGGCCAACTGCTAGCCTGTCTGTGTGTGAATGTAGAAAGAAAGAAAGAAAAAAGAGCTAAATAAATAAAGAATTTTATTGTAGCAGCTGAATGGTGACATGGAGTTAGTAGGCTGACTGTGGTGATGTGAGGGATTCATGGAGAGAGAGGCTTTAGCATGAGGTGCTGTTTACACAATGACAGGATGGATTTAACACACACACACGTACACCTATTTCTTTCACACACATGCACATTCACACTCCCTTGCGAACACACACACACACACACCTCTCTCTCTTACACACACAGAGCACAGGAAGCAGGTTGAACACTTTAAACACACTCTCTCCCTCTATGACACCATTCCTCCCACAGGCCATGCCAGCAAAGGAGCTTGAGAAATAGAGCGAGAGAGCGAGAGACAGTGATATAGGAAATAGAGAGAAAAGCAAGAGATTAAAAGGATGGAGGCATGAGAAGAGAGGTATTTTGAGGTGAGAGCTGGGTGTATGAAAGACAAATATTCCTGAGAAGTGTTCAGCCATCTCTCACTCCATTTCTCCCTATGTTTCTCATTCCCTCTCTCCATTTCTCAATACTTCCATCTCTCCATCATGCATCTTACCATACTGACTAGTGTACTGTAACATTGTACTGTACTCAATCATGCTGTATATTATCTATGTCACACCCTGATCTGTTTCACCTGTCCTTGTGACTGGTGTCGCCCATCTTCCCCATTATCCCCTGTGTATTTATACCTGCGTTCTCTGTTTGTCCGTTGCCAGTTCGTCTTGTTTGTCAAGTCAACCAGCGTTTTTGTTCTCAGCTCTTGCTTTTCCCAATCTCGCTTTTTCTCGCCCTCCTGGTTTTGAACCTTGCCTGTCCTGTCTCTGAGCCCGCCTGCCTGACCACTCTACCTGCCCCTGAACACTCTACCTGCCCCTGACGACTCTACCTGCCCCTGACCACTCTACCTGCCCCTGACCACTCTACCTGCCCCTGAACACTCTACCTGCCCCTGACGACTCTACCTGCCCCTGACCACTCTGCCTGCCCCTGACCACTATGCCTGCCCCTGACCACTCTACCTGCCCCTGACCACTATGCCTGCCCCTGACCACTCTACCTGCCCCTGACCACTATGCCTGCCCCTGACCACTCTACCTGCCCCTGATCACTCTACCTGCCCCTGACCACTCTACCTGCCCCTGACCCCTCTACCTGCCCCTGACCCCTCTACCTGCCCCTGACCCCTCTACCTGCCCCTGACCACTCTACCTGCCCCTGACCACTATGCCTGCCCCTGACCACTATGCCTGCCCCTGACCACTATGCCTGCCCCTGACCACTATGCCTGCCCCTGACCCTAAGCCCGCCTGCCGAACTGTACCTTTGCCCCACCTGTGGATTGTTGACCTCTGCTTACCCTGACTCTATTGCCTGCCCCTGTTGTCAACTCGACGTGTCTGCATCTGGGTCTTAACTTGATTCCTGATAATCTAAGAGAGAGAGACAGAGAGAATGAAAGAGAGAGAGAGAGAGAGAGAGAGAGAGAGAGAGAGAGAGAGAGAGAGAGAGAGAGAGAGAGAGAGAGAGAGAGAGAGAATATTTTCCCTTCTCAGTGTGTGTGTGTTTCCCCCCTTCATATCTCAGCTGTCCTGGAGCTCTTATCATTGTGCTGGCTTTTCTCTGTCTGCCTCTGAAACGCTTATATCAGAACACGCTCACTACCACTCTACTCTATACACGCACACTACCACTCCACAGTACTCCATACACACTCACTACCACTCTACTCTATACACGCACACTACCACACCACAGTACTCCATACACATTCACTACCACTCTACAGTACTCCATAAACACTCACTACCACTCTACTCTATACACACACACTACCACACCACAGTACTCCATACACATTCACTACCACTCTACAGTACTCCATAAACACTCACTACCACTCTACTCTATACATGCACACTACCACACCACAGTACTCCATACACATTCACTACCACTCTACAGTACTCCATAAACACTCACTACCACTCTACTCTATACACGCACACTACCACTCCACAGTACTCCATAAACACTCACTACCACTCTACAGTAGTCTATACACACTCACTACCACTCTACAGTACTCTATACACGCTCACTACCACTCTACAGTACTCTATACACGCTCACTACCACGCTACAGTATTCTATACACGCTCACTACCACGCTACAGTATTCTATACACGCTCACTACCACTCTACAGTACTCTATACACGCTCACTACCACTCTACAGTACTCTATACACGCTCACTACCACTCTACAATACTCTATACACGCTCACTACCACTCTACAGTACTCTATACACGCTCACACCCACTCTACACTATACACACTCACTACCACCCTACAGTACTCTATACACACTCACTACCACCCTACAGTACTCTATACACACTCACTACCACCCTACAGTACTCTATACACACTCACTACCACCCTACAGTACTCTATACACACTCACTACCACCCTACAGTACTCTATACACGCTCACTACCACACTACAGTACTCTATACACGCTCACTACCACACTACACTACTCTATACATGCTCACTACCACACTACACTACTCTATACATGCTCACTACCACACTACACTACTCTATACACACTCACTACCACTTCTCTATACACGCTCCCTACCACTCTACAGTACTCCATACAGCTCACTACCACCCTACAGTACTCTATACACGCTCACCACCACTGTACACTATACACACTCACTATCACCCTACAGTACTCTATACACACTCACTACCACCCTACAGTACTCTATACACACTCACTACCACCCTACAGTACTCTATACACACTCACTACCACCCTACAGTACTCTATACACGCTCACTACCACTCTACAGTACTCCATACACGCTCACTACCACCCTACAGTACTCTATACACGCTCACTACCACTCTACAGTACTCTATACACGCTCACTACCACTCTACAGTACTCTATACACGCTCACTACCACTCTACAGTACTCTATACACGCTCACTACCACTCTACAGTACTCTATACATGCTCACTACCACTCTACAGTACACTATACACACTCACTATCACCCTACAGTACTCTATACACGCTCACTACCACCCTACAGTACTCTATACACACTCACTACCACCCTACAGTACTCTATACACACTCACTACCACCCTACAGTACTCTATACACACTCACTACCACCCTACAGTACTCTATACACGCTCACTACCACACTACAGTACTCTATACACGCTCACTACCACACTACACTACTCTATACATGCTCACTACCACACTACACTACTCTATACATGCTCACTACCACACTACACTACTCTATACATGCTCACTACCACACTACACTACTCTATACACACTCACTACCACTTCTCTATACACGCTCCCTACCACTCTACAGTACTCCATACACGCTCACTACCACCCTACAGTACTCTATACACGCTCACCACCACTGTACACTATACACACTCACTATCACCCTACAGTACTCTATACACACTCACTACCACCCTACAGTACTCTATACACACTCACTACCACCCTACAGTACTCTATACACACTCACTACCACCCTACAGTACTCTATACACGCTCACTACCACTCTACAGTACTCCATACACGCTCACTACCACTCTACAGTACTCTATACACGCTCACTACCACTCTACAGTACTCTATACACGCTCACTACCACTCTACAGTACTCTATACACGCTCACTACCACTCTACAGTACTCTATACACGCTCACTACCACTCTACAGTACTCTATACATGCTCACTACCACTCTACAGTACTCTATACACGCTCACTACCACTCTACAGTACTCTATACACGCTCACTACCAAACTACACTACTCTATACACGCTCACTACCACACTACACTACTCTATACATGCTCACTACCACACTACAGTACTCTATACATGCTCACTACCACACTACACTACTCTATACATGCTCACTACCACTCTACAGTACTCTATACACGCTCACTACCACTCTACAGTACTCTATACACGCTCACTACCAAAATACACTACTCTATACACGCTCACTACCACACTACACTACTCTATACATGCTCACTACCACACTACACTACTCTATACACGCTAACTACCACTTCTCTATACACGCTCCTTACCACTCTACAGTACTCCATACACCCTCACTACCACTCTATAGTACTCTATACACGCTCACTACCACTCTACAGTACTCTATACACGCTCACTACCACTCTACAGTACTCTTTACACGCTCACTACCACTCTACAGTACTCTATAATAGGGCTGGGCGATATGGCCAAAATATTATTTCACTGTATTTTTTTCCAATTGGACGGTATGATGGTATTTTTAGTTTTTGAATAATACAAGTTAAGCATTTGCTTTATGAGTAGTGAGTGATCCTAGGGTGGCAACACATACATTCTAAGTGATTTAATTTAGCCTTTCTCCATTCTGATTGTTTTATACTGTTCAATTCAACTTCAACCAAAACAAATTTCAGCACTTATCATTTCTGTATTTCCTGCACTCAATTGCAGTGGTGGAAAAAGTACCCAATTGTCATACTTGAGTAAACGTAAAGATACGTTAATAGAAAATTACTCAAGTAAAAGTGAAAGTCACCCAGTAAAATACTACTTGAGTTAATGTAAAAGAATTTGGTTTTAAATATACTTAAGTATCAAAGGTAAACTTAATTGATCAAATGTACTTAAGTATCAAAAGTAAAAGTATAAATCATTTCAAAATTCCTTATATTAAGCAAACAAGGTGGCACAGTTTTTTTTATTTACGGATAGCCAGGGGCACACTCCAGACAAACCAAGCATTTGTGCTTAGTAAGTCTGCCAGATAAGAGGTAGTAGGGATGAACAGGGATGTTCTCTTGACAAGTGCCTGAATTGGACAATTTTCCTGTCATGCTAAGCATTCAAAATGTAACGAGTGCTTTTAGGTGTCAGGGAAAATGTATGGAGTAAAAAGTACAATATTTTATTTTGGAATGTAGTGAAGTAAAAGTGGTCAAAAATAAAAAATAGTAAAGTACAGATACAAATAAAACGACTTAAGTAGTACTTGAAAGTATTTTTACTTAAGTACTTTACACCACTGCTCAATTGAGATAATTTCCACACTGCCAAGTAGGGCTGCACGATATGGGCAAATAATCTAGGATTAATTTTTAACCAAATGTTGCAATTGCGATTTGACTTGCGAATTAGAGCAAAACTGTTGGAATCATGGAAATAGAATGACTATTCTAATTCTATAGTTAGAATATAATAGCGGGCACTTTGAATACAGTGTTGTTTGAGAAAACAACTAATGAAAATGACAAAAGGGAGTTATTGTGACAGGATAGGAACTAAATTGTTGGTATGTGTTTCCTAGGGGACCCTATAAACTTTAGCTACATTGCATGTTTTCTCTTAGTTACTTCATGTAGCGAACATATTATTGCTTTGCATCCTCTTTGATTTAGAAGATACTGTTGCACAAACATGCTGATTTAGGTCTACACCATTACTGGTATTATCAGGTTGTATTAGCTCGCTACGTTTGCTCTTACTCAGTACATTTATTAGATAGTTAGCTATTAGCATTAGCGGCTAACAATTAGCGTCTCACAAGATTTAGGGCAACTTGCCAAGAAAATACAAACTAGCTGTTTGCTGATGTAAGAAACATAAACTAATTGAGGCATTATAGAACGCTAGTGGATTACTATTAAGAAGCAAATCGAAAACAGCATTGTTAACATTGTTGCATGTGCTGCATTGACCATGCAGCCTGAACACTAGTGTCTCGTAGTTGAGGAACGTCAAATGCGCTCCTTGAATGACAGGGGGCGTGGCTAGAACTGTGGAAAGTGGCACAGAGAGAAAAAGCGGAGAGAGATGACTCAAGTAGCGAAGTAAATTATAAAAATTAACATTACATATGGCGTATCACATTTAACAAACCAAACTTTCAAATACCAAAAATACGGTATACCGCCCAGCCCTACTCTATACACGCTCACTACCACTCTACAGTACTCTATACATGCTCACTACCACTCTACAGTACTCTATACACGTTCACCACCACTCTACAGTACCCTATACACGTGCACATACCAGCACCCTTATCCTATTCTTATACTATGCAGCACACTCAAACAGACATCCACTTAACTCAGGAAAAATCATGTACAAAGAACATTTGAATTCACAAACACAATAACACAGGAATAAAAGCAGGCATTAATGTAACCTCTTTTTCTCCAAGGCCTCACCTCCCTCTCTCCATCTCCGCCTCTCACACCTAGAGAAGCAACCCTCCCTCTCGTTTCATCTCTCTCGTCAATCTCTCCCTCTCTTCAGCCCCAGATGGTCAAGTACTGTGACCAATTAAAGACAGCCCCAGGGACAGAGCCAGTTATAGCCTCAGCCATCTGACCACCACTACCATGTGTGTGTAGATCACTGCATGACAGCTTTCTCTTTTTGCCACTCCCAGGTGGTGCTGCTTTTCAAATGGCCCATGTGTATGCATGAGTGTGTGTGAATAAATATGAGCAGGAAAATAAGCCTATACCCAGAAGCAAGTGCAGAGCAATGGTCTTGTCTGTGAAACAGGGCCAGTCCCTCATTTAAATCAGATGAAGACCCATTCACACACAGAGCCATCCACACACACCCAGACAAAGACATGGGTGGAAGCAGAGCGTGGTGTCTGGTTGTGGCGATGGGAGTGGGGAAGGGGTGCTGATTGTGGTGATGGGGGAGGGGGATAGGGGGCTGAGGGTTGTGTGTGTGTGTCTGTTTGTGTGTGTGTGTGAGGAAAGGGGTCTTCTGGGTGGGGATGTGTCTGTGTAGGGGGGGTGTAGGAGGGGCTGCAGTCCTCGGTGTATGTAGGGGGGGCTGGAATATGCAGTCCCTGGTGTATGTAGGGGGGGCTGGAATATGCAGTCCCTGGTGTGTGTAGGGGGGGCTGGAATACGCAGTCCCTAGTGTGTGTGTCTGTGTGGGGCAGTGATGCGTTGTCTGGAGCAATAAGGTGCCTCCCGGGAAGAGGGTAGTGTGGGTGGCAAAAATACCAGTTGGTGTGTGTGTGATATATATAGAAACTCAGCAAAAAAAGAAACGTCCCATTTTCAGGACCCTGTCTTTAAAGGATAATTCGTAAAAATCCAAATAACTTCACACACAGATCTTCATTGTAAAGGGGCGGCAGGTAGCCTAGTGGTTAGAGCGTTGGACTTGTAACCAAAAGGTTGCAAGATTGAATCCCCGAGCTGACAAGGTAAAAATCTGTCATTCTGCCTCTGAACAAGGCAGTTAACCCACTGTTCCTAGTTCGTCATTGAAAATAAGAATTTGTTCTTAACTGACTTGCCTAGTTAAATAAAGGTCAAATTCATAAAAAAAGGGTTTAAACACTGTTTCCCATGCTTGTTCAATGAACCATAAACAATTAATGAACATGCACCTGTGGAACAGTCGTTAAGACACTAACAACTTACAGACGGTAGGCAATTAAGGTCACAGTTATGAACATTTAGGACACTAAAGAGGCCTTTCTACTGACTCTGAAAAACACCAAAGGAAAGATGTTCCTGCTCATCTGTGTGAATGTGCCTTAGGCATGCTGCAAGGAGCATTGAAGACTGCAGATGTGGCCAGGGCAATAAATTGCAATGTCTGTACTGTGAGACGCCTAAGACAGCACTACAGGAAGACAGGATGGACAGCTGATCGTCCTCGCAGTGGCAGACCACGTGTAACAACACCTGCACAAGAGTGGCACATCCGAACATCACAACTGAGGAACAGGTACAGGATGGCAACAACAACTGCCTGAGTTACACCAGGAACGCACAATCCCTCCATCAGTCCTCAGACTGTCTGTAATAGGCTGAGAAAGGCTGGACTGAGGGCTTGTAGGCCTGTTGTAAGGCAGGTCCTCACCAGAAATCACCGGCAACAACGTCGCCTATGGGCACAAACCCACCGTCGCTGGACCAGACAGGACTGGCAAAAAAGTGTTCTTCACTGACGAGTCGCGGTTTTGTCTCACCAGGGGTGATGGTCAGATTCGCGTTTATCGTCAAAGGAATGAGTGTTACACCGAGGCCTGTACTCTGGAGCGGGATTGATTTGGAGGTGGAGGGTCCGTCATGGTCTGGGGAGGTAGGTCACAGCATCATCGGACTGAGCTTGTTGTCATTGGAGGCAATCTCAACCCTGTGCGTTAAAGGGAATACTTCCTACTCCCTCATGTGGTACCCTTCCTGCAGGCTCATCCTGACATGACCCTTGAGTATTACAATGCCACCAGCCATACTGCTCCTTCTGTGCGTGTGCAGGAATGTCAGTGTTCTGCCATGGCCAGTGAAGAGCCCGGATCTCAATCCCATTGAGCACGTCTGGGAACTGTTGGATCGGAGGGTGAGAGCTAGGGCCATTCCCCCCAGAAATGTCCAGGAACTTGCAGGTGCCTTGGTGGGAGAGTGGGGTAACATCTCACAGCAAGAACTGGCAAATCTGGTGCAGTCCATGAGGAGGAGATGCACTGCAGTACTTAATGCAGCTGGTGGCCACACCAGATACTGACTGTTACTTTTGATTTTGACCCCCCCTTTTTTCAGGGACACATTATTCAATTTCTGTTAGTCACATGTCTGTGGAACTTGTTTAGCTTATGTCTCAGTTGTTGAATGTTGTTATGTTCATACAAATATTTAAAAATGTTAAGAAAAAGTTGACAGTGAGTTTATACAGAGGACATAAACTTATGTTGGAGTCATTAAAACTCGTTTTTCAACCACTCCACAAATTTCTTGTTAACAAACTATAGTTTTGGCAAGTCGGTTAGGACATCTACTTTGTGCATGACACAAGTCATTTTTCCAACAATTGTTTACAGACAGATTATTTCACTTGAAATTCACTGTTTCACAATTCCAGTGGGTCAGAAGTTTCCATACACTAAGTTGATTGTGCCTTTAAACAGCTTGGAAAATTCCAGAAAATTATGTCATGACTTTAGAAGCTTCTGATTGACATAATTTGAGTCAATTGGAGGTGTACCTGTGGATGTATTTCAAGGCCTACCTTCAAACTCAGTGCCTCTTTCAGTGACATCATGGGCAATCAAAAGAAATCAGCCAAGTCCTCAGAAAAAAAAAATTGTAGACCTCCACAAGTCTGGTTCATCGTTGGGAGGAATTGCCTGAACGTACCACGTTCATCTGTACAAACAATAGTACGCAAGTATAAGCACCATGGGACCATCCCATTATTTTTTTTTATCCTGAAAAACTCCCCAGTCCTTAACGATTACAAGCATTCCCATAACATGATGTAGCCACCACTGTGCTTGAAAATATGGAGAGTGTTACTCACTAATGTGTTATATTGGATTGGCCCCAAACATAACACTTTGTATTCAGCAGAAAAAGTGATTTTCTTTGCCACATTTTTTTGCAGTATTACTTTAGTGCTCTTCATTTTTAATTTATTTGTAAAATGTTGAAAACATAATTCCACTTATACATTCTGAGGTATTGTGTGTATCTTAATTTAATCAATTTTAAATTCAGGCTGTAAGACAACAAAATGTGGAAAAGGTCAAGGGGTGTGAATACTTTCTGAAGGCTCTGTACAGTCGTGGCCCAAAGTTTTTTCAAGACTGCTTTTTCAAGACCTCTGTAATCCGCTCTGTCAATTCACTTCTGGGCCACATCCTGACTGATGGCAGCCCATTCTTGCACAATCAATGCTTGGAGTTTGTCAGAATTTGTGGGGTTTTGTTTGTCCACCTGCCTCTTGAGGATTGACCACAAGTTCTCAATGGGATTAAGGTCTGGGGAGTTTCCTGGCCATGGACCCAAAATATTGATGTTTTGTTCCCCGAGCCACTTTGTTATCACTTTTGCCTTATGGCAAGATGCTCCATCATGCTGGAAAAGGCATTGTTTGTCACCAAACTGTTCCTGGATGGTTGGGAGAAGTTGCTCTCGGATGATGTGTTGGTACCATTCTTTATTCATGGCTGTGTTCTTAGGAAAAATTGTGAGTGAGCCCACTCCCTTGGCTGAGTAGCAACCCCACACATTAATGGTCTCAGGATGCGTTACTGTTGGCATGACACAGGACTGATGGTAGCGCTCACCTTGTCTTCTCCGGACAAGCTTTTTTTCTGGATGCCCCAAACAATTGGAAAGGGGATTCATCAGAGAAAATGACTTTACCCCAGTCCTCCCTGATGTTTTTTTTCCTGGAGAGAAGTGGCTTCTTTGCTGCTGGTGGTGCCCCGATCCTGCAGCTGAATCAACTTTAGGAGACAGTCCTGGCGCTTGCTGGACTTTCTTGGGCGCCCTGAAGCCTTCTTCACAACATTTGAACCGCTCTCCTTGAAGTTCTTGATGATCCGATAAATGGTTGATTTAGGTGCAATCTTACTGGCAGCAATATCTTTGCCTGTGAAGCCCTTTTTGTGCAAAGCAATGATGATGGCACGTGTTTACGTGCAGGTAACCATATTTGACAGAGGAAGAACAATGATTCCAAGCACCACCCTCCTTTTGAAGCTTCAGAGTGATCTCCAGCCTCAGCATGACAGAGTGATCTCCAGCCTTGTCCTCGTCAACACTCACACCTGTGTTAACGAGAGAATCACTGACATGATGTCAGCTGGTCCATTTGTGGCAGGTCTGAGATGCAGTGGAAATGTTCTTTGGGGATTCAGTTCATTTGCATGGCAAAGAGGGACTTTGCAATTAATTGCAATTCATCTGATCACTCTTGATGGCATTCTGGAGTAAATGCAAATTGCCATCATACAAAATGAGGCAGCAGACTTAGTGAAAATGTATATTTGTGTAATTCTCAAAACTTTTGGCCACGACTGTATATGTGTTTGCTCTTGGTTCTTTGTTATATGGACAAAAAGGTTGGAGACGTGCAATATACATGCATATCCATTTAGGATAGATAGCTCTTTGTGTTGTTGTTTGTTTAGAGTGTTCCAATTTTCCCAGAAGTGATTTGACTGTATGGATTATTCAATCAGATTGAGCTGTTTTCTGACATGCTGTTCCTTTTTTCTTGGTGTATTTTTCTAGTGTTCTAGTGTTTCACCATAGGGAGTTCGTTCTGGTTTTCTGGGTCTCTGTGTTTTTGGTTGGATTGGTTTCTCAATTTCTTTGTTAGGTTTTTGCATTCTTCATGAAACCATTTGTCGTTGTTAGTTTTCTTAGGTTTTCCGCTAGATTTGTATTTTATTTTATATGTTTGCTGATAAGTCAAAGATACTGTTCAGGCTTCCTACTGCAAAGTTTACACATTGCAGGTAAACATTTTGTCTGGAAGTTCTTTAGGAGGGATTGGATTTGTGGTTGGCCAGTGGTTTTTGGTAGGTTTCTACACTGCCTTTCTTCTGCCTACAGTATTTCTTAATATCATGCCGTTGGTTTGGCTTCAATACCTCATGGTTGAGTATTGCTCTGTTGGGGTTTGATAGCGGTGTTAGTTGGCTGACTGTGTATGCTCTGAGAGACTACAGTACTACTGCCAAGGGATGAGCTGTAGGTGTACCTACCGTAGGAGTCCCCTCGAAGCCTTAGTATTGACTATGTACAGACCTAGCGTGTGACCCATTTTTGTTGGTTTTGTCGTAGTTGTGTCAAGGGGGGCATATTTAGGGGGGGAATGCTGTCACCTCCAGGTAGGTGCTTGTCCCCATGTGTGCTGAGGGTGTCAGGTTCTTGTCCAGTTCTGGCATTTAGGTCGCCACAGACTAATACACATCCTTGAGTCTGGAAATGGTTGATCTCCCCCTTCTAGTATAGAGAAGCTGTCTTCGTTAAAGTATTCTAGTGGGGGAAAATACTGTAGGTGGCACACAGGAGGACAGTTTCTCTGTTGAGATTATTTCATTTTTTAATCCTAGCCAATTGCAAAATGTGGCTGTTTTTCATTAATTTACCAAATTACCATTCCCCCTGAGTCCCTTCACCTGTGTAATATCTGGTAGTTTGGTGGATGGGACTTCCAGCTCTATGTAACCTAGAGGGCGACCAGTGGGTCCAACATCTTAATACCATGTTTATTGCAGTATGATATTGTCTGTGTTTCTGATTTATTTTGTGAAATCTATATTCCTGCTCTTTAGGCCAAAGGCAGATTACCTCCAACCTTGTATATTCCAGGATGAGATATTAAAAGCTTTGTGTTCCATAGTGTCTCTGTCGGTCTGTGTCTGGATGTGTGTGGAGGTAGTGCTGGTATCAATTTAAAGAGATTAACATTGTGCCCGCCTCATTAGCATGCTAATCAGCCCCTCATTATTTGGAATGAGAAATAGTGATTTATTTCAAATGTCTGTCTGGCTGTCTGTATGTGTGGAAGTGGGGGGAAACTAACTCTGAACACACTACACAGATACACTACACGGTACTACACAGTAGCAAGGAAATCTGAAGGCCTGATGGAGCTCTGCAGAGTATTCTCTTAACATGTCCCTCTGTGACAGAATTCCACTTTGATGGGCCCTGTGTGGATAACTACATCCTCAATCTCCACGGCGTGAGCTATCGCGTACGTACATACACACGCACCACACTCTCCCTCGGAACAGGCGGGTGCAGACAGCAGACATATGCTGCCACCTGTGCCCCCACGCCAGGGTTAAGCTCTGCCGGAGGGGACAGTTTGTGTGTAAGCCCCCCTGGTGTTGGCTCTAGCTCAGACAGACAGTTGCTCCTCTCATCTGATACCCTGCTGGACTGGTGCCCTGTGGTTCTGTTCAACCCACTCTCATCCTGGACTGCATATGCATATCCCCACCACACACACACACACACAAATATATATACAGTTGAAGTCGGAAGTTTACATACACTTAGGTTGGAGTCATTAAAACTTGTTTTTCAACCTGTTAAGCACAGGTAAAAACCTAGAGGAAAACCTGGTTCAGTCTGCTTTCCACCAGCCACTGGGAGATCAATTCACCTTTCAGCAGGACAATAACCTAAAACACAAGGCCAAATCTACACTGGAGTTGCTTACCAAAAAGGCAGTGTATGTGTGGCGTAGTTACAGTTTTGACTTAAATCTACGGCAAGACCTGAAAATGGTTGTCTCGCAATGATCAACCCCCAATTTGACAGAGCTTGAAGAATTTTGAAAAGAATAATGGGCAAATATTGTACAATCTAGGTGTGGCAAGCTCTTAGAGACTTACACAGAAAGACTCACAGCTGTAATTGCTGCCAGAGGTGCATCAACAAAGTATTGACTCAGCGGTGTGAATACTTATGAAAATTAGATATTTCTGTATTGTATTTTCAATAAATGTGCACCCATTATTTATTTTTGTACATGTTTGCACTGTGCCCAATTGTGTTTGTACCATGTTATGTGCTGCTACCATGCTATGTTGCTACCATGTTGTTGTCATGTTGTGTTGCTTCCATGCTGTGTTGTCATGTATTGCTGGCTTGCTATGTTGTTGTCTTAGGTCTCTCTTTATGTAGTGTTGTGTTGTCGTGATGTGTGTTTTGTCCTATATTTATATATTTTTGTATTTTTAATCCCAGCCCCGTCCCTGCAGGAGGCCTTTTGCCTTTTGGTAGGCCGTCATTGTAAATAAGAATGTGTTCATAACTGACTTGCCTAGTTAAATAAAGGTAAAATAAAAAAATACAATTCACTGTCATTAAGGGATATTGTGTGTAGATGGGTGAGATAAAAAATCTATTTAATCCATTTTGAATTCAGGCTAACAGCAAAATGTGGAATAAGTCAAGGGGTATGAATACCTTCTGAAGGCAACTATACTTGTAGACATTTGACATAACTTTATGAAAACTGAGCGGCACTTCCTTACCTCCTGCCAAAGGTAGGGTACGGTACATTTACTACTGGTGACATATGTAATTGGAAATTGATAAAAAAATAAACAATCAAAGAGCAAACAATTCACATGAAACAATGAATGCGCAAGAATTGTCGTAAGACAGCTGAGTGGATTCTGGAGAGCTGAGCACATGCATTCTGGAGAGAGACGTGCCAATAGGCTATCTTCGCCACATTCACCTCCCCTTCTTGTGCTCAAGACACATTATCTTCACACATATTATAGATGTTTTTCACTGACAGCCACAACTCAATAATCAGCCACGCTGTGTCTATGAAAGACTTTCTCTCCTGTTCTATTGGTTTTCATATCAACTTTTATTCGTTGTCCAGAAGGCAAATGCACAATCCTATAGTCATCTTAGCAACCCATCCACTGGTGTGTGTTTGTGTGTGTGTGTTTGTGTGTGTGTGTGTGTGTGGCAGACAGAGCAGGGTTATCAGCAGTTCCTCTGAAAAA
Organism: Brachymystax lenok tsinlingensis; assembly: GCA_030435695.1. Classification (NCBI taxonomy): domain Eukaryota; kingdom Metazoa; phylum Chordata; class Actinopteri; order Salmoniformes; family Salmonidae; genus Brachymystax; species Brachymystax lenok. The sequence goes on from CM059781.1 coordinate 17,378,484, forward strand.
GTGGAAATACAAGCACCTTGAATTGTCCCTTTTCTGTTGAGATAAGACTTCAAAGCAACACAATGTCACACACACACACACACACACACACACACACACACGCTCCTAGCTTGTTCCAAGGCTTCAACAATAACTGGCTTCATCCTCGCTTTTGTCTCCTGCCTGTTTTATGAGAACCAGCTTACTAACCTACACATATGTAGCATTAGCATTCTCCTATTCATATACATATTCATGTAACATTCATATTCATGTAGCCTAGCTGCTGCATTTCATTGATCTCACACAAAGAAGAGGCAGCGCACCTCTGAGGGTTACCGCTTAGCTAAGCTAATCTAATTAAAACGAAGGCGCGGTAGTGCTTCTTTGGCCCATTTCCCCACCCCCTACCCCCACACACACAATGCTAACACGATAAACCCTCTCGCATTAGCCTAGCTCGTTAGTGTGGGCGGCAGCTAACTGCATCACTCACTCGTGCGTTGACATTTATTCAATTATTGTATGGGTAATAACCAAGATTGTCAACGTGTGTACGGTGCATGTGTGTCTATCTGTATTGTCTCTTGCTCTACTTTGAGAGGGATGCTTGTATATTTTCTCATTCTCTGAACAGTGTGTGTGAACTGTGATCTCTCCAGACTTGAGCTAGCATCTCCCAAAAACACCTCATGCCATTGCATAAGTGCAAATGAAGGAGAGGCGGGAGACGAGGAGGCAGCCACTTCAGAGTAGTGATATGGCCTCTGTCCCCTACCTGTTACACTGTGTCCTGTTCACTCCATCTCCTCCTTTTCCATCTACCATCTTGTTTCGCTGTGCAGTGGCTGTTCTATTCCTGCTGCTCCAGGTTCTATTCTGTGGTTCCATTGCACCTGTGTGTAATGTTGGGTTGTGTTTCGTAAGAGACGTTGCGTAATGTTCTGCGGTGCTGTTCCTGGTTCCACTGACGCACTCTCACCAGAGTCAGTTACCTGACTGAGAGAACAGCGCCCGGGCTGAGTTTGTGTGTGTCTGAGTGGCAGTAATGTCATTGAGCAGGAGGCCCTGTCTCTGGAGGACAAGAGATCGGCATGGAAATGGCAGAGTAGACTGAGTGACAAAATCTCTCTCTCTCCCTCTATTTTTCGTTAAGACCCATGCCCATTCACCAGTTCAGAGAACACACTCAGTGCCAAATAGGAAAGAGAGAAGAGCGATTGTAAATTAAATAGAGAAAAGGATTATGGTGAGAGAGAGAGAGAGAGAGAGAGAGAGAGAGAGAGAGAGAGAGAGAGAGAGAGAGAGAGAGAGAGAGAGAGAGAGAGAGAGAGAGAGAGATAGAGGGAAAGAGAGCTAATGCCACTGGGAAGAGGAACAGGAAGCCCAGCGCTCCCAATCAAAACCAAGAGACTGGATACAGCCTTCCTCTCTCCTCCAGTAACTCTCGCTCTCTAACCATCCCTCTCTCTTTCTCACTCTCTAGCCATCCCTCTCTTTCTCACTCTCTAGCCATCCCTCTCACTTTCTCACTCTCTGGCCATCCCTCTCTCTTTCTCACTCTCTAGCCATCCCTCTTTCTCACTCTCTAGCCATCCCTTATTCTCACTCTCTAGCCATCCCTTATTCTCACTCTCTAGCCATCCCTCTTTCTCACTCTCTAGCCATCCCCTATTCTCACTCTCTAGCCATCCCTCTCTCTTTCTCACTCTCTAGCCATCCCTCTCTCTTTCTCACTCTCTAGCCATCCCTCTCTCTTTCTCACTCTCTAGCCATCCCTCTCTTTCTCACTCTCTAGCCATCCCTCTCTAGCCATCCCTCTCTCTTTCTCACTCTCTAGCCATCCCTCTCTTTCTCACTCTCTAGCCATCCCTCTCTCTTTCTCACTCTCTAGCCATCCCTCTCTTTCTCACTCTCTAGCCATCCCTCTCTTTCTCACTCTCTAGCCATCCCTCTCTCTTTCTCACTCTCTAGCCATCCCTCTCTTTCTCACTCTCTAGCCATCCCTCTCTCTTTCTCACTCTCTAGCCATCCCTCTCTTTCTCACTCTCTAGCCATCCCTCTCTCTTTCTCACTCTCTAGCCATCCCTCTCTTTCTCACTCTCTAGCCATCCCTCTCTTTCTCACTCTCTAGCCATCCCTCTCTCTTTCTCACTCTCTAGCCATCCCTCTCTTTCTCACTCTCTAGCCATCCTTCTCTCTAGCCCATTATCTTCATCTCTTTCCATCACGCTATCTCTTTGTAAATCCACCTTGTTTCTCCTTTTCATCTAGTACTCCTCTCAATCCCTGCTGTTCTTGCGTCCATCTCTACCTTCATTCCTAAATCACTCTCCTTCTCCTCCTCCCTGTTCTCCTCCTTCAATCTGATAAGGCTGGAGAGCCAAGACTTTTATTGACTAGGCCATAGACCTGCTTCTTAGACAGCCAAAGAGGAGAGAGGACAGGGGGAAAGAGATGGAGAGAGTGAAGGAGGGAGGGAGCGAGAGAGGAAAAGAGAGAGGGGGGTAGGGATAGATGGGTGACTATCAGTGCAGCATACACCATAGTCTTGCTGTGTGAATCCATCATTGGTGGAATGACAAAAAATTATTTCAGAAGACACCTCCCCTTTTATTCAGTCTTGAACCAATCTGTCTCAAATCAAATGTAATTGGTCACATACACGTGTTTAGCAGATGTTATTGCAGGTGTAGCGAAATGCTTGTGCTTCTAGATCCGACAGTGCAGTAAAATCTAACAAGCAATATCGAACAGTTTCACAACATTTACCCAAATACACATAAATCTAAGTAATGAATGGATTAATTAAGAATATATGTACATATACACCACCGTTCAAAAGTTTGGGGTCACTTAGAAATGTCCTTGTTTTTGTCCATTAAAATAACATCATATTGATCAGAAATACAGTGTAGACATTGTTAATGTTGCAAATGACTATTGTAGCTGGAAAGCTGGAAACTGCAGATTTTTTATGGAATATCTACATAGGCCCATTATCAGCAACCATCACTCCTGTGTTCCAATGGCACGTTGTGTTAGCTAATCCAAGTTTATCATTTTAAAAGGCTAATTGATCATTAGAAAACCTTTTACAATTATGTTAGCACAGCTGAAAACTGTTGTCCTGATTAAAGAAGCAAATAAAACTGGCCTTCTTTAGACTAGTTGAGTATCTGGAGCATCAGCATTTGTGGGTTCGATTACAGGCTCAAAATGTAAAGAAACAAAGATCTTTCTTCTGAAACTCGTCAGTCTATTCTTGTTATGAGAAATGAAGGCTATTCCATGCAAAAAAATTGCCAAGAAACTGAAGATCTTGTACAACGCTGTGTACTACTCCCTTAACAGAACAGCGCAAACTGGTTCTAACCAGAATAGAAAGAGGAGTGGGAGGCCCCGGTGCACAACTGAGCAAGAGGACAATTATATTATAGTGTCTAGTTTGAGAAACAGACGCCTCACAAGTTCTCAACTGGCAGCTTCATTAAATAGTACCCGTGAAGATACAGTGAAGAGTATAGTGAATACAGTGAAGAGGCAACTCCGGGATGCTGGCCTTCTAGGCAGAGATGCAAAGAAAAATAATCATAGGCAGTAGGCATGGCATTAACCTTAATAGTCATATCAGACACAGACTATTTAAAACGCGCCTCTATAGCACCAGCTGCATTGTGGGTAGTTCCCGGCAGGATCTAACCAATTGGACTGAGCCAGGAAGAAGGGTTTCTCATACACTGTTTTTCCCCATATCTCTTTCTCTTGTGCTCTCCATTTCCCTCTTCTATCTCTCCCATCCACTCATTCTCTCTATCAGTCACACGCTACATACTATAACTAGCCCCTTGAGCCAATGGGTAGATAAGATAAAACAGGCACACGTGAGTAAGAGAACGTGCTACATTCATGTCCAGCAATTTAAGCGAATGTAGTAAAGGAGTGCTCTGTCATTCTCTGCTCTGTGTCTGTGAGAGCACCGTAATGATCCACTCTATAGAGGAGTACAGTAGATGTATGTATGCTCTGTGTCTGTGAGAGCACCGTAATGATCCACTCTATAGAGGAGTACAGTAGATGTATGTATGCTCTGTGTCTCTGAGAGCAACGTAATGATCCACTCTATAGAGGAGTACAGTAGATGTACAGTATATCACAAAAGTGAGTACACCCCTCACATTTTTGTAAATATTTGAGTATATCTTTTCATGTGACAACACTGAAGAAATGACACTTTGCTACAATGTAAAGTAGTAAGTGTACAGCTTGTATAACAGTGTAAATTTGCTGTCCCCTCAAAATAACTCAACACACAGCCATTAATGTCTAAACCGCTGGCAACAAAAGTGAGTACACCCCTAAGTGAAAATGTCCAAATTGGGCCCAATTAGCCATTTTCCCTTCCCGGTGTCATGTGACTCGTTAGTGTTACAAGGTCTCAGGTGTGAATGGGGAGCAGGTGTGTTAAATTTGGTGTCATCGCTCTCACACTTCCTCATACTGACTGGTCACTGGAAGTTCAACATGGCACCTCATGGCAAAGAACTCTCTGAGGATCTGAAAAATAATTGTTGCTCTACATAAAGATGGCCTGGGCTATAAGAAGATTGCCAAGACCCTGAAACTGAGCTGCAGCACGGTGGCCAAGACCATACAGCGGTTTAACTGGACAGGTTCCACTCAGAACAGGCCTCGCCATGGTCGACCAAAGAAGTTGAGTGCACGTGCTCAGCGTCATATCCAGAGGTTGTCTTTGGGAAATAGACGTATGAGTGCTGCCAGCATTGCTGCAGAGGTTGAAGGGGTGGGGGTCAGCCTGTCAGTGCTCAGACCATACGCCGTACACTGCATCAAATTGGTCTGCATGGCTGTCGTCCCAGAAGGAAGCCTCTTCTAAAGATGATGCACAAGAAAGCCCGCAAACAGTTTGCTGAAGACAAGCAGACTAAGGACATGGATTACTGGAACCATGTCCTGTGGTCTGATGAGACCAAGATAAACTTATTTGGTTCAGATGGTGTCAAGCGTGTGTGGCGGCAACCAGGTGAAGAGTACAAAGACAAGTGTGTCTTGCCTACAGTCAAGCATGGTGGTGGGAGTGTCATGGTCTGGGGCTGCATGAGTGCTGCCGGCACTGGGGAGCTACAGTTCATTGAGGGAACCATGAATGCCAACATGTACTGTGACATACTGAAGCAGAGCATGATCCCTCCCTTCGGAGACTGGGCCGCAGGGCAGTATTCCAACATGATAACGACCCCAAACACACCTCCAAGACGACCACTGCCTTGCTAAAGAAGCTGAGGGTAAAGGTGATGGACTGGCCAAGCATGTCTCCAGACCTAAACCCTATTGAGCATCTGTGGGGCATCCTCAAACGGAAGCTAGAGAAGTGCAAGGTCTCTAACATCCACCAGCTCCGTGATGTTGTCATGGAGGAGTGGAAGAGGACTCCAGTGGCAACCTGTGAAGCTCTGGTGAACTCCATGCCCAAGAGGGTTAAGGCAGTCCTGGAAAATTATGGTGGCCACACAAAATATTGACACTGGGCCCAATTTGGACATTTTCACTTAGGGGTGTACTCACTTTTGTTGCCAGCGGTTTAGACATTAATGGCTGTGTGTTGAGTTATTTTGAGGGGACAGCAAATTTACACTGTTATACAAGCTGTACACTCACTACTTGTGTAGTGTCATTTCTTCAGTGTTGTCACATGAAAAGATATACTCAAATATTTACAAAAATGTGAGGGGTGTACTCACTTTTGTGATATACTGTATGTATGCTCTGTGTCTGTGAGAGCACTGTAATGATCCACTCTATAGAGGAGTACAGTAGATGTATGTATGCTCTGTGTCTGTGAGAGCAACGTAATGATCCACTCTATAGAGGAGTACAGTAGATGTATGTGTGGGCTGTATTTAGACAGGCAGCCAAATTCTGACCAATCAGATCAGCTCTGAAAAATATCTGATGTGATTGTTCAAAACTCCCGTAGGTGGAAAGAAATATCAGAACTGGGCTGCCTGTGTGAACACAGCTAGAGTGACTAAGACTACTGTGGTCTTGAATGTGACTGAGTGTTTTTGAGCCACATGGCTGAGTAGGAGAAGAGCAGTCTGCTGTTTGTCCCTGTTCTCACGCAAGTGCCTTGGACACACTCACACACAGGCTGGTGCGTGGGACATGCATGGGAACACACACACACAGTAGGACCAATGTTCCCTAAAAAAAAAAAAACATCACTAAGCAAATTTCTGGTCTGCTGAGCGCAAACTTGAAAGTTGTGAAAATTCTTCCGGCGTGTGTTTACTGTGAACACTGAGGCTGTACCCGCTTTAAGTACGTTTTACAGTTTTTTACAATCACTTTGGCACTAATTTCAGAACCTTGTGGTCATTTTTCAAAACTCTAGACACAAAACTCAAAACGGTTTATCACTTGTAGCACAGGCTGTCCAATGTTCAAAACATGGCATTGTGCATTCATATCTTTAAAGAAACCTTGCACTTGCAGAATCATTGGTTCAAATAACTCATTCATCATGAAATACCATAGGAACATTCATTTAGATCACCCACACACAAGATAGCGATAGTTTCACTGTGTAGTTGTTCGTACAATCATTAAATATTGTAGTACAAAATATGTGATACATGTTTCATTAGTAGAGAGGACTAGTAGAGAGAACTAGAGCCACAGTGGAATCATTGAACAAAATCTGAAAGTAAAAATAATTAGCTAAAAAAAAAAAGAAAACTACAGTAAAATGTCAACTGCAGTGTTCCTCACCTGGCTTACTGTAAAAAGCAAAACAAAGGATTTGATTACTGTAGTATCAACCCTGTCTTGTGGATTTGGCCACAGGTTCTCATCCACATCACAATGGATGTTTTCATTAGCCAAACATCTTGGGAAGAATCTTTGTGCATGGCGAATCCAGGCCTGACACTGGTCTGCTGTGATGTCATTGCATTCGTCATCCATGGCCTGGAGAAGGGGGGCTTGTTGGGGGCCTATCATAAATTCCTCAATCGGGTTAAGGAAAGGAGAGTATGGGGGTCAGTACAGGGTGGTAAATTGTGGATGGGCCTGAAACCATGCTTGCACCATTTGAGCATAGTGGAACCTGACATTATCCATCACAATGACATAGGTCACGCCATCAGCTCCACAGACCTGATTTAGCTCATCAAGGAAGGTTACAAGCAGAGCTGCATTATATGATCCAATATAGCCGCACACAGGGTGAGGTTGGCACCACGTTGTCCAGGTGCTTGGATGGTTGCCCGCTGGCCAATGAAATTCCGACCACTCCTCCTTGTCTTGGCCAGGTTGAAGCCTGCCTCATCCAAAAAGAGGAATTTGTGATGGTTTTTATCGGCATCCAGTTCCATCACCCTCTACAATGTTGAGAGTAGCCTAATGTTCAGTGCATGCTGAAGACTTACCGGCTTTCATTGCGGGAAGGTTCTGATGATTGAGGCCACGGTTGATCTTCTGAGGTTTGGTTGAATCATTGTAGCTGCCTCAGTCATTGTCATGCCATTATTTACGACATGGTCTACAACTATTGCTCGGATTTCATTGGACACTCTTTGCTGTTGCTGCCTCTGTCCATGGCCTTGTCCTCTACCACGTCCCCCCCGCCCACGACCACCTCTCAGAAGGGGTGCTTGAGTACTTGTCCCACCACGTCTTCCTCGTCTTCCTCCTCCCACTGCTTGACCTCTATTGTGACCAGGATCACCTGCCGGCTCCATGTTATCGCTATGTTGTTGTAGGTGGAGACCACTCATTTCACTTTACACTCTTAACCACAATGTGAAATCAATCATCACTAACGAGTTTCAGTATTGGAAAAGCAATTACAAGGGCCTGCATACATACACTCAGCAGCCACTTTAGTAGGTACACCTGCATGTTAATGCAAATAGCCTGCTCCCTCTAACGGCAAATTTTGTAACTGCCTGCAACTCAATATATAGAGTATATAGAGTAGAGAGCTTTAGTTGTTGTTCGACCAAACATTAGAACGGGCATAGGTGTACCTAATAAAGTGGCCGAGAGTACATTAATGTGTACAGTAATGTCAAATCTGAATGTACAGTAATGAGTGTACAGTAATGTCAAATCTGAAAACATGGTCTGGAAAAGTGGTACATGGGACCATAGAAACAGTGTCTGATAAAGAATGATGATGATCTATTACATCCATAGATAATGTAGTCCACTTGGTTCATGTTCCACGGTAATTGGTGTCAATGGATCTCGTTATCCTGAACCTTTCATAAAATATTGTTTGTCAGTTTCCATAAAACTATGCATTAAGAGTAATGCAACAGTTATTTATCATTTTGATCAGTTATATCAATTGATAGTTAGATAATTGTAATGAAATGAATAGACAGTCATCTCAGATGTAATGTGTGAATTGCATTTTGAAATGGTAATACCTTGATGTTAAGTTGTGTCATTTTGAACAGGTGATTTTAGTTCAATGAACACATGATCTTAGCTTCATGTGTATTGCATCCAAGCAATTGGAAAAAGTGTCCAGAGTTTTGAAAAATTTGCATTTTGATCATCGGTTGCGAGTTTTGTGTCTAGGGTTTTGAAAAATGGCATCAAGGTTCTGAAATTAGTGCCAAAGTGATTGTAAAAAACTGTAACAGTGGTCAAGTAGGCAACTGTGGCTATTTGATCATAATGTAGGCCTACCAGTGACCTACCATCAACAACAATGGAGAAAATGCATCCCATAACATTTTAATATGGAAATTGCTGTTCTGTCATTCAGCCTACAGTAGCAGGCCTACATTCCATGAGACTTTTGAAAAAAAACATGCAGGGCTTGACATTAAACTGTTTATCCACTTGTCCTTCAGACAAGGTGACTGAAAATATTGTTGTGTTTGATGCAAGAAACCACAAAATATGCTACCCTCTGTCTATTGGCTACTTAGCTTATTCAAGCCTTTCTCAAAATACAACACTGCCCCATAAGGCAAAAACAAGCTCTTTACCCAACTCGCTTTTCAAAGATTTTGTGCTCTCGTAGGAAGCAATCACTCCCCTATTGCTGACTACAAAATGATCTATAACTGGGCTAACTCATTAACTAGGGAAGGATATGAACAAACGTACAAACGTCGCTACATGTAGCTATGGCTTTGATCTCAAAACAAGAGCATCTCCTCCCAATCGCTGATGCTGTAAAAACAGTCCAGTTCAAAGTGAATGGCACAGATCCATATAAGGCAATGGTCTATTTGCATACAAGCCTGATTGGTTATGGCACACAGGTCTGTGTAGAGTTTGTGCTGTCAATGCAATAGAATCCTACTCCTATTCGTACTCTTGTGTAGTTAGTTTTGCATACTAAGTCTTGCATAGTTCATTTTGTTTCAGTATGTTGCATTGAAAGTGGCAAATATTACGTTGGTTCGATCACAATTCCCACAGTAAAGGGAAACGTTGATTGTGTTAATAGGGAAAACTATAGAAAGTTCAGTAAGGTTCAATCTCGTGCTTCTCTGCGCACGCTGATATTTCTTCTGTGTGGCAGTCCCCGTGGAGCTGCGTGCCCGCGCACGCGCACAGCTTAGAGGGAACATTGGGTAGGACCATTCATTCCATGCTGTTGGATTTTTATCACGAACTAATGTGTAGGATACACACATTCTGGCGCATGGAACAAACACGGACGCACATGCGCACGCACACACACACACAGACACGCACACACACACAGTGGTGTATGGAACAAACACAGACAGGCTGGTACAAAGGATGCTAAGCCTGTCTTCAGGGAACCTCGCCCTCTCTTGGAGCCATGGCTCCTGGATCAGTGTTCCATATTCTGGGAGGAAACAGACTGCACTTGACCCCTGAGTTGGAACTACTTCTGTACAAATGGTTACACATGGTGATGTTACCCTTTCACCTTTAACCTGGCAGGGATCCGTGTTACACTGCTCAGTCTGAAAACATCACTTCTCCAGGCATTGTGACCAGAAAGTCTTTAGTTGCTTGTACTAAAAGGGAAAGGGGGTACCTAGTCAGGCGTACAACTGAATGTATTCAACTGAAATGTGTCTTCCGCATTTAACCCAACCCCTATGAATCAGAGAGGTCTTAATCGACATCCACGGCACCCGGAAAACAGTCTTGTTCGGGGGCAGAACGATCTTTATACCGTCAGCTCGGGGACTCAACCTTGCAACCTTCTGGTTACAAGTCCAACACTCTAACCACTAGGCTATCTACACACTGTAGATACAAAGTCAAATATTGTACAAAAGTCAAAAAAGTTGCTAATATTTTTAAATCATTTTCAGTTATTTTCAATAACTTGTTGGTGCTTTGATGAGTTGTTTAGAAATTGGACACCAGTTTGTTCAGTTAGCCCACGCCACACAGTCACATGTAGACTCATGTCTCATTATAAAAGGTATGACAGACACACGGTGTGGTATCATCTTTCTGAACAATCAGCCACACACACGGCCCAGGTGTTATATTCTACTGCACACACAATAGACACACCTCACTCAAACAACGATGATCAAGTATCGGACAGGCCAGGTGCGCTGCAGAAAACCTTCCCCGGGGACAGAGAGGATACATTGTTCTTCTTGCATAAACCAGTCTCACAGTGCCAATTGTGACAGAGAGGACACTGATCACTGTGTGGCACCGTCCTTTACTTAGCAACCACACTGATTACTCCGTTTTCCTCCTATCAATTTATATCCCCCACTTATCCCTCCCACCCTCACTCTCTCCACTTCCTCCTATTCTCTGATTAGATAGCCAACTTCACTCCTGTCCTGTGACATCACTGGTGAGATACACACTTCCTGCTTCGAGACGAGAATGTTCTTCGGTCCCAAACAGAGAACTGATACAGAGAGAGGGTGAGAGAAAAAGAGAGAAAATGAAGGAGTTTGAGAGAGCGTGAAAGAGGGGGAGGCAGTGGGTGGAAGACAGGGTATTGTTGTATCCGGACGCGTGCAGCTGCTGAGAGACGGGGATGAGGGGAGGGAGGGAAGAGAACCCTGTAACGTCCCCCTGACCACTGGGAACTGGGCTAAGATTATAGATACAGAGAGGGGCTCATATAACACCCTCCCCCCCAGACACACACTCTATAAATACAGTACGCTATAAAGCAGCACCATTTTGCAGTGCTTTACGCCTGAGCCTTGCCCCACATTCAAAGCATACCGTGCATACTGCTGCAAGGCCACCAATATAATATAGTTAGTACAGGGGCCTTTACGCCGCTGCCCCACCCAACACATATTCAGAGGGAAATTATAAAAAATACGGATAAATATAAGTCTATATGGATCTATTAAGCAATGTACACCCGACTAACAGTGACAAACTAAAATCAGCTATACTGACACACCGACTACACCTCATTAGTCTATCAACTCTCACACTGGCATACTGTATGACTGCTACCATAACTGAGGTTACTCCCATGAGCGCCTGGCGTGACCTCTGACCCCTTTCTCAGTGCAAGGTCACCAGCATCAGGGACGAAGACATGACGGGAACCAGATTCCGACCTGGGAGCGGAATTCCCAACCATACCATCTGTGCCTGTGTGTGTGTGTGTGTGTGTGTGTGTGTGTGTGTGTGTGTGTGTGTGTGTGTGTGTGTGTGTGTGTGTGTGTGTGTGTGTGTGTGTGTGTGTGTGTGTGGCACAGAGGAACAGATGCTGGTGACAGACACACACACACAGAGTGTGTTAATAAAACAGCTCACAGAGGGAGGGGATGTGGGGGGTGAGAGTGGGGCGAGGCACGACTTTCCCTGACCAAAGACAGGTGGCACTCTGTGTGACACTGAGCACTTCCTTCCGACTCGCTGATCCAGCCAGCCACACTCTCAATGACTAAGCCTACCACATCTAAAATCAGTCCCTGATTAGAGGTGAACAATGAAAAAAATGCAGTGGACCTGGAGTCGAGGTCCAGAGTTGAGTTTGAGGGCTCTAGGGGATAGTGGAACTGGTGTCGAGGTCCAGAGTTGAGTTTGAGGGCTCTAGGGTATAGTGTGCCATTTAGAACACAGCCTTGTGATGTAACATGGACTCACCGGTGAGGTTGGTGCGGGCGCTGTAGGAGCCGAGGTACTGTCCGTCTGTGTTGGGGGTGTAACACTCAAACAGCCCCTGGTCTCTGGCCTGGACCTTGGTGATGTGGAGCAGGGCTGAGTCCCTGGTCAGCCTCTCTACCCAGATCTCCTTACTGTTGACCCTCTGGGCGTACACTGCGTACGCATAGTTGGACTGGGCCGTGCTCACGATGCGGATCTCGCGGTCGGGCACCGAGGTCAGGTACATGGACCACTCAAAGTCCTGCTCAACGCCCTCCTTGTAGCCAGTCACGTTGCACCAGATGGTCACGTGACTGCCCTCTGTCCGTACCAGCGGTCCGCTCTGAACGGTCACTACCCTCTGGGCCACGCACACGCCTGCTGGGGACGAGAGGGGGAGACAGGAGGAGAGGGGGAGACAGGAGGAGAGGGGGAGACAGAAAGAACATTGGTTACAAAACTGCTGTGAAAACATGTTGCATCCTGGGAGCTTCAGCTCCAGCACACTCCCAAGATGAACAGAGTCAACATAACAGGTCCACTCAGTGTCCTGAAGAAAGCTCTGTAGTGCCAGACAGTCTACTCACACAGCCTGTCATTAGAACAGCTGTAAAAGGCCAGTGTCAGGTTGTTAAAACACTGACCAGCAGCCCATGAACCACATATTACTCTACACACACACACACACACACACACACACGCGACAGGGGGGGTGATGCTGTGTAATACAAGGATGTTATTTCAGTTCTTGGTGGAGGACATGGATGTCCGTTGAAACATTTGCAGTCAGTTTCAGCTGGGGAAGATCACAGTACAGTCCAGACACACCATTGAGAGAAAACATACAAGCCTCCCTCTCAAAGGAGAGCAGACAACACACAAAAAAACACACACACACACACATCGCAGACAGAGGCGGACAAGACACTGCCTCCTGTCGGAATGAACAACTGGGGAACACAGCTGTGTGTGTGTGTGTGTGTGTGTGTGTGTGTGTGTGTGTGTGTGTGTGTGTGTGTGTGTGTGTGTGTGTGTGTGTGTGTGTGTGTGTGTGTGTGTGTGTGTTCCACAGAGTGGATGAGAGGACGTGTCTATAGGCACAATGGACTGCATTAATATTTCAATAGAACAGCTTTTTTAACTTCCTCTCTCCCTCGTTCCAACATCCTCTCTCCCTCTCAGTAATTTCTCTCACACTTTCATTCCCCCTTTTTCTTTAAATGTCATGACTGTGTGTGTGTGTGTGTGTGTGTGTGTTGCCTATAAAAGGTTATCTAGTTGAAAATCAACAAACCTCAGTGAGAGATGTGAGAAAATGGACCACATTTATTTCTGTATGTGTGTGTGTGTGTGTGTGTAATATGTGTGCGTGTGAGTTTGCTTCTGTTTTCCTCATCTTGTTTCCATCCTTCCTGAGCTTGGTGTTGTGATCCTTTGTCTTTTCTTTCCATTTGGCCTCATGAAAGGGTTACATATGTCTGATTTGTTTTCACTTTAAATGGATTTCAATTCAATAAGAACAGCTTTTCAGAGAATTTATTTTTATATAAATGTATCACTCCGAGGCTTCACATATCCAATGGACCACAATGAGATAGATCTGCCCATGAACGTACAGGCTAGAGATTTAAACACAGCCCCTGAAATTGAGAGAGAGAGAGAGAGAGAGAGAGAGAGAGAGACCAAAATAGAGAGAGAAACAGACAGAGAGATAGAGAGAGGAAGATGCCTCCAGGAAATAACCCATCTTGTCAAAATAAGGATGCTTTTATCCTCACTAAATGTGTGATCATGGAATAAGTCACTGGTTTGATATTGGGAAGTTGTTGTTGTCGTCACCCTACATTTATCTGTTCCCCTCCTCTTTCTGTCCTCTCTCTTGCACTCTCTGTGGCTGTGTTGGCTCTCAGTGAGACATTAACATTATAGTGGAGCATTAGTGACCAGGGCACCGTTCAGTCTGACCATTTACAGCTCACAGTCATGGTCCTGTATCACTGATGCTCACATTACTGCTGCCCTGGTCCTGCATCACTGATCATGATTAGGCTGCTACTACTCATACTGTTTGAGCACCAAACTATTATTCACCTTCCCCACCCGTCCTTCTGTTTCTTTCTGTCAGGCTCTCCCTCTCTCTCCATCTCCTCGTAGCTCCCTCTCGTCACTCTCTACCTCTCCTCATACACCCTCCAGCCTCGCTCCCTCTCGTCACCCTCTACCTCTCTCCTCATACACCCTCCAGCCTCGCTCCCTCTCGTCACTCTCTACCTCTCCTCATACACCCTCCAGCCTCGCTCCCTCTCGTCACCCTCTACCTCTCTCCTCATACACCCTCCAGCCTCGCTCCCTCTCGTCACCCTCTACCTCTCTCCTCATACACCCTCCAGCCTCGCTCCCTCTCGTCACCCTCTACCTCTCTCCTCATACACCCTCCAGCCTCGCTCCCTCTCGTCACCCTCTACCTCTCTCCTCATACACCCTCCAGCCTCGCTCCCTCTCGTCACCCTCTACCTCTCTCCTCATACACCCTCCAGCCTCGCTCCCTCTCGTCACCCTCTACCTCTCCTCATACACCCTCCAACCTCCCTCCCTCTCATCACTCTCTACCGCTCCTCTCATACACCCTCGCTCCCCCTTCTCCATTCTTTCTCACTCCCTCCAGTCTCTCTTCCCTGTTTCTCTCTCTCTCTGATTCCTGTCTTTCCTCTATGCCTCACGGTTCTCTGCGTCTTTTCAGGCAGGGTTTAAGCTGTGATACTTCAAAGCAGCCCGGCGATCTGCAGGCTGTTTTGAGAGGCTGACAATGACATACCAAACCCTCCAGACTTCTAACTGATCACTCTATCCCTCCAACCTAATCCCTCTATACCCACTATCTGGCTGCCTCTTCACCTCTGGCTGCACTGTCTTTATCACTCGCTGCCCCTGGAACTGCTAGCGTTCATCTACAAGCCCTATATAGCTCTGTCTCTACCCCTCTGACAGCCCTCTGTCTGTCTGTCTTTCTCTGTCTGTCTAACATCCTCTCAAGCCCGTTCTCTGGTCAGGCGAAGGCAGGTAGTCACAAATTATTTCAGGCAATGACACTAAAAAGCTTCGAAGCATCAACTAACATGCGCACACACGCACCAAAAGAGGAAGCTGTAAAGAGGATTATATTGGTGGGGGGGGTTAAACACTAATCCAATCATTTGTAGCTGGTGTCTTATCCACAGTGAAAGCATCATCTCACAGAACTGTACTGTTAGCACTCACACACCACCGACTTACTCCAACCCTCACAGGATAATCACACAAACACACACACACGAAGGTGACACATCCATTCCCCACCATACACACACACACGTTACGGCTGATCATATTTGAAGCTACCCATCTTTTGTCATCCTGCTGGCATCAGTGGAGCCATAAGATGGTCCCGGTACCTCTCCTCTCCTCTCTCTCCTCCCTCAAATCTTATTTGTCACGTTTCCTAAACAACAGGTGTAGACTAACAGTGAAATGTTTACTTATAAGCCCTTCTCTACAATGCAGAGCAAAAAATATAGAAAGAAATATGAATAAATACACAATATGTAACAATAACTTATATATACGGCTATATACACGAGGTACCAGTGCATCGACCCCTGGCCATCATTCCTCACTATGCCCAGGTGAATCTATTTCTGTCCCAGAATGGGTCATACCACGGTGTAATGATCACAACACAATCCCAGTCCCGTCTCAACTCCTCCACCAAACACTTTTAGGGGTAAGAAGAACTATAAGAAATGTGGGGTAAAGGCAACTGGAGGCAGTGTGAAAAAGGAATATATTATTATAGAACATAGATAAATAAATAAATCACTGAGCTCAGCCTCAATCAGTGTCCTCAATCTCTCAACAGGGAGCCTCAGTCTCATCTGAAAGATCTGGAATCCTGTGAACATTCTCAGACAGAGAGAGGGGGAGGGAGAGAGGGATGGGTGGATAGATAGAAAGAAGGGGATGAAGAGAAGCAGTCTCCAGGGTGCTACATGATGGAGGCACACTGAAACATGATACTTTTACTTCACCGTGAGCTGGGGGTGTGCATGTGTACGTCTCGCTCTGGACTTGGGTTAAACCTTCTCCAAAATGAATCTGCCTCCCTCTCCCTATGGATCCCCTCAACATCATACCCCTTTAACACCCATTACCACAGAGCAAGAGAGTGTGGGAGAAGGAAAGAGGGAGGGAGAGAGAAAGGGTGATTTTCATTTGAAAGAAATGGACCATGTCAGCCATCAATTCATTTCAGAGTCCTATTTCTGTCCATATTACATTGATATGGTCCTGGGTCCATATTAAGGCTGCTCTTATATTATATCCATTTTATTTTACATCTATCCTTTCACCAGCACTACAATGTGAGAAGCTGTGATGGAGACGGACAGGTAGGCAGAGACAGGGACAGACAGAAACTCTCTCTGAGTCAGTATGGCACACGCGCACACACACACACACACACACACACACACACACACACACACACACCATACAGTAGAGAAGTGAGCGTAAAGCCAGGTGTACACAACTTTCTAAATCCTAACATCGCTGAGCCTCGCACATTAAACCGCTGTCTTTCCTGTAGTTTGTTGTCGTGCCAACGTAGTGGTGGTGCGCACACTAAACGATGTGGCACGGACATTTTGAATTGAATAACATTGCTTGTGAACATCAGAGCTCGAACAATTTGACACTTTGGCTTTGGTTAAAGGCAAGTACAAATACATAGTAGAAGAGGTCATGGCTCCTGCTGGAGAGTACACATGCTGGGTGATGTGAAACATCCTCTCACTGCCTTCTTCTCTGGCGAGCTCTCATTGGCTATTGCTGATCACCAATCTTAAAACTTGTTGTTGCACATCTCACACTACAAGAACATTGCAGATTTTGTGCCGATTAAATAAAAAATGTTTGAACATTTTGGGACGTCTGGGACTGCTCAAAGATGAGATTGAGTCTTAAAATGAGCGTCGGTGACAGCCGCGAGCCCCAAGTAGGAAATGACATGGGGATTTTGTCGTTGATCTCAAAAACTTGTCTGGGACAGCTAAATTGGGGCCGAAACCGTGTAGTGTACACCCGGTTTAAGAGAGAGTAGGAGATGAGATCTCAACTTTAGCCTTTGAGTGGTAATAATCATGTCTATCAGGGTCTGGAAGTAATGTCCTGGGTCCACCTGCCAAGTTGGCCAGGGAATGTTCCCTACCTGCCAAAGAAACTCACCCAGGTGTGACAGAGACAGCTAAAAGCTTTGGGCAAAATGTATGTAAATGCACACGTATGAAAAAAGTATACCCCTTTTAAAAAAACCAACCATACAAATTTACCCTTATCAAAACCCTGAAAATCCTAACTTAATTGACATCTGTTCCCAAAGATTGGGAAGAGAGAGATAGGCCATAGGTATGGAAAAGCTGTAAATGGGCATTATGTGTGTTTATGAGGAAGCCAAACGATCACATCTCAGCCAGAGTTTCTAAACCAAGAGGCGCAGCATCGTGAGACTTCCAGAAAGCTAGCGAAGCAGACACAGCAGACCAGACCGAGGTTTGGAGTTTGAGAAGTCAATGGGAGAAGTAAAACAAATATTACTCAAAATCTGAAGGCAAAACCTAGATTGGAGCAAATGTCACTTTCTATCGAGTGGCTCCCAAAACTCCCATGAAGTTCTGCCCAACGCTCTAACCACTAGGCTACGTACCTTAACTGACCCAATGGCGACAGGTATTCTTACTTGGGTCCGACACAACATAAAATACATTACAGACAAGACTACAATTTACATACATTTAAAAACATTGACATGTATTGTGCATGTGTGTGTTTCTGTGTGGGTGCATCTAACAGTTACACATGCAATGCATGTATTCATATTCGTATTCATACCTCTTGGCATTTTGTTGTGTTACAACCTGAATTCAATTTCACCCATCTACACAAAATACCCCATAATGACAAAGTGAAAACATGTTTAGAAATTTTAGCAATTTATTGAAAATGATATACAGAAATCTCGTTTACACTGAACAAAAATATAAATGCAACATGCAACAATTTCAAAGATTTTACTGAGTTACAGTTCATATAAGGAAATCAGTAAATTGAAATAGATTCATTAGGCCCTAAACTATGGATTTCACATGACTGGGAATTCAGATATGCATCTGTTGGTTACAGATACCTTTTATTAAAAAGTAGGAGCGTGGATCAGAAAACCAGTCAGTATTTGGTGTGACCACCATTTGCCTCATGCAGCATGACACATCTCCTTCGCAAATAGTTGATCAGGCTGCCGATTGCAGATAGTTAAATAGTTAACCAATAGCTACTCGGACTAACTATTTAGCAGTCTTATGGCTTGGGGGGTAGAAGCTGTTCAGAGTCCTGTTGGTTCCAGACTTGGTGCATCGGTACCTCTTGCTGTGCGGTAGCAGAGAGAACAGTCTATGATTTGGGTGGCTGGAGTCTGACAATTTTTAGGGCCTTCCTCTTTTTTTAATTTTTATTTATTTATTTTATTTCACCTTTATTTAACCAGGTAGGCCAGTTGAGAACAAGTTCTCATTTACAACTGCGACCTGGCCAAGATAAAGCAAAGCAGTGCGACAAAAACAACAACACAAAATTACACATGGGATAAACAAACGTACAGTCAATAACACAATAGAAAAATCTATGTACAGTGTGTGCAAATGTAGTAAGATTAGGGAGGTAAGGCAATAAATAGGCCATATTGGCAAAATAACTACAATGTAGCATTAACACTGGAGTGATAGATGTGCAGATGATGATGTGCAAGTAGAGATAATGGGGTGCAAAAGAGCAACAAAAATAAATAACAATATGGGGATGAGGTAGTTGGGTGTGCTATTTACAGATTGGCTGTGTACAGGTGCAGTGATCGGTAAACTGCTCTGGCAGCTGATGCTTAAAGTTAGTGAGGGAGATATAAGTCTCCAGCTTCAGTGGTTTTCGCAATTCGTTCAAGTCATTGGCAGCAGAGAACTGGAAGGAAAGGCGACCAAAGAGGTGTTGGCTTTGGAGATGACCAGTGAAATATACTTGCTGGAGCGAGTGCCACGGGTGGGTGTTGCTATGGTGACCAGTGAGCTGAGATAAGGCAGGGATTTATCTAGCAAAGACTTATAGAAGACCTGGAGCCAGTGGGTTTGGCGACGAATATGTAGTGAGGGCCAGCCAACAAGAGCATACAGGTCGCAGTGGTTGGTAGTATATGGGGATTAAGTGACAAAACGGATGTCACTGTGATAGACTACATCCAATTTTCTGAGTAGAGCGTTGGAGGCGATTTTGTAAATGACGTCGCCAAAGTCAAGGATCAGTAGAATAGTCAGTTTAACAAGGGTATGTTTGGCAGCATGAGTGAAGGAGGCTTTGTTGCGAAATAGGAATTCGATTACAGATTTCATTTTGAATTGGAGATGCTTAATGTGGGTCTGGAAGGAGAGTTTACAGTCTAACCAGACACCTAGGTATTTGTAGTTGTCCACATATTCTAAGTCAGAACCGTCCAGAGTAGTGATGCTAGTCGGGCGGGCGGGGAGCGATTGGTTGAAGAGCATGCATTTAGTTCTACTAGCATTTGAGAGCAGTTGGAGGCCGCGGAAGAAGTGTTGTATGGCATTGAAGCTCGTTTTGAGGTTTGTTAACACAGTGTCCAAAGAAGGGCCAGTGTCCTCTGACACTGCCTGGTATAGAAGTCCTGGATGGCAGGGAGCTCGGCCCCAGTGATGTCGGATGCCAAGAAGTTGACATACCAAGCAGAGATGCAGCCAGTCAAGATGCTCTCAATGGTGCAGCTGTATAACATCTTGAGGATCAGAGGGCCCATACAAAACCTTTTCAGCCTCCTGAGGGGGAAGAGGCATTGCCATGCCCTCTTCACAACTGTGTTGGTGTGTGTGGATCATGATAATTCAAATCTAATTTTACTTGTCACATACACATGGTTGGTTAGCAGATGTTAATGCGAGTGTAGCGAAATGCTTGTGCTTCTAGTTCCGACCATGCAGTAGTATCTAAGTAATCTAACAATTTCACAACTCTAACAAGTAATCTAACAATTTCACAACAACTACCTTATACACACAAGTGTAAAGGAATGAATAAGAGTATGTACATATAAATATATGGATGAGCGATGGCTAACCGGGCAAGATGCAGTAGATGGTATAGAGTACAGTATATACATATGAGATGAGTAATGTAGGATATGTAAACATTATATAAATGGCATCGTTTAAAGTGGCTAGTTTGTGAGTGTTTTTGGTGACAAGCCGAATTTCTTCAGCCTCCTGAGGTTGAAGAGGCGCTGTTGTGCCTTCTTCACCACGCTGTCTGTGTGGGTGGACCATTTCAGTTTGTCAGTCATGTGTACGCCGAGGAACTTAACTCCACCTTCTCCACTACTGTCCCGTCGATGTGGATAGGGGGGTGCTCCCTCTGCTGTTTCCTGAAGTCCACGATCATCTCCTTAGTTTTGTTGACGTTGAGTGAGAGTTTATTTTCCTGACACCACACTCTGAGGGCCCTCACCTCCTCCCTGTAGGCCGTCTCGTCATGGTTGGTAATCAAGCCTACCACTGTAGTGTCGTCAGAAAACTTGATGATTGAGTTGGAGGCGTGCATGGCCACGCAGTCATGGGTGAACAGGGAGTACAGGAGAGGGCTGAGAACGCACCCTTGTGGGGTGTTGAGGATCAGCGGGGTGGAGATGTTGTTTCCTACCCTCACCACCTGGGGGCGGCCCGTCAGGATGTCCAGGACCCAGTTGCACAGGGCTGGGTCGAGACCTAGGGTCTCGAGCTTAATGATGAGTTTGGAGGGTACTATGGTGTTAAATGCTGAGCAGTAGTCAATGAACAGCATTCTTACATAGGTATTCCTCTTGTCCAGATGGGTTAGGGCAGTGTGCAGTGTGATTGTGATTGCGTCTGTGGACCTATTGGGCCGGTAAGCAAATTGGAGTGGGTCTAGGGTGTCTGGTAGGATGGAGGTGGTATGATCCTTGACTAGTCTCTCAAAGCACTTCATGATGACAGAAGTAGTGCTACGGTGCGATAGTCATTTAGCTCAGTTACCTTACCTTTCTTGGGAACAGGAACAATGGTGGCCCTCTTGAAGCATGTGGGAACAGCAGACTGGGATAAGGATTGATTAAATATGTCCGTAAACACACCAGCCAGCTGGTCTGCGCATGCTCTGAGGACACGGCCAGAGATGCCATCTGGGCCGGCAGCCTTGCGAGGGTTAACACGCTTAAATGTTTTACTCACTTTGGCTGCGGTGAAGGTGAGCCCGCAGGTATTGGTAGCGGGCCGCGTCGGTGGCACTGTATTGTCCTCAAAGCGAGCAAAGAAGTTGTTTAGTTTGTCTGGGAGCTGGTTTTCTTTTTGTAGTCTGTGATTGACTGTAGACCCTGCCACATTCCTCTCGTGTCTGAGCCGTTGAATTGTGACTCTACTTTCTCTATACTGACGCTTAGCTTGTTCGATTGCCTTGCGGAGGGAATAGCTACACTGTCTGTATTCAGTCATGTTTCCGGTCGCCTTACCCTGGTTAAAAGCAGTGGTTCGCGCTTTCAGTTTTGCGCGAATGCCGCCATCAATTTTCTGGTTGGGGAAGGTTTTAATAGTTGCTATGGGTACATCACTGATGCACTTGCTAATTAACTCGCTCACCGAATCAGCGTATTCATCAATGTTATTGTCCGACGCTATGCGGAACATATCCCAGTCCATGTGATCGAAACAATCTTGAAGCGTGGAATCAGATTGGTCGGACCAGCGTTGAACAGACCTGAGCACTGGCGTTTCCTGTTTTAGTTTCTGTCTGTAGGCTGGGAGCAACAAACTGGAGTCATGGTCAGACTTGCGTAACAATGATCCACTATTTTCCCGGCCCGGGTTGCACATTTGATATGCTGATCAAATTTAGGGAGCCTTGTTTTCAGATTAGCCTTGTTAAAATCCCCAACCATAATAAATGCAGCCTCAGGATATTTGGTTTCCAATTTACATAAGAGTCCAATGAATTTCTTTCAGTGCCGTCGATGTGTCAGCTTGAGTGGGGATATATGCGACTGTGATTATAATCGAGGAGATTTCTCTTGGTAGATAATGCGGTCGGCATTTGATTGTAAGGAATTCTATGTCAGGTGAACAAAAGGACTTGAGTTCCTGTATGTTGTTATGATCACACCACGACTCATTAATCATAAGGCACACACCCCCGCCCTTCTTCTTACCAGATAGATGTTTGTTTCTGTCGGCGCGATGCGTGAAGAAACCATGTGGCTGTACCGACTCTGATAACGTGTCCTGAGTGAGCCATGTTTCCGTGAAGCAAAGAACGTTGCAGTCGCTGATGTCTCTCTGGAAGGCAATCCTTGCTCGGATTACATTTACCTTGTTGTACAGAGACTGTACAATGGCATGTAGTATACTCGGGAGCGATGCGCGATGTGTCCGTCTACAGAGCCTGACCAGAAGACCGCCCCGTCTCCCCCGTCTCCTGCGCCGCCATTGTTTTGGGTCGCCGGCTGGGATCAAGTCTATTGTCCTGGTTGGTGGACCAAACAGAGGATCCGCTTCAGGAAAGTCGTATTCCTGGTCGTAATGTTGGTAAGTTGACGTTGCTCTTATATCCAATAATTCCTCCCGGCTGTATGTAATAAAACTTAAAGATTTCCCGGGGTAACAATGTAAGAAATAATACATACAAAAAAAACAATACTGCATAGCTTCCTGAGAACGTGAAGCGAGGCTGCCATCTCTGTCGGCGCGGGAAGTAGGAGTTCCTTAGTGATGTGGACACATTCCTTAGTGATGTGGACACAGAGGAACTTGAAGCCTTTGACCTGCTCCACTACAGCCCCATCGATGTGGATGGGGGCGTGCTTGGCCCGCCATTTCATGTAGTCCATGATCAGCTCCTTTGTCTTGCTGACGTTGAGGGAGCGGTTGTTGTCCTGGCACCACATCCAGTTGCAGAGGGAAGTGTTAAATCCCAGGGATCTTAGCTTAGTGATGAGCTTGGAGGGTACTATGGTGTTGAACGCTGAGCTGTAATCAATGAACAGCATTCTCACGTAAGTGTTCCTTTTGTCCATGTGGGAAAGGGAAGTGTGGAGGTCAATAGAGATTGTGTCATCTGTGGATCTGTTTTGGCGCAGTATGCTAATTGGAGTGTGCACACGGTGTCTCGGATGATGGTGTCAATGTGAGCCATGACCAGCCTTTCAAAGCATTTAATTAATGGCTACAGATGTAAGCGCTACGGGGCGATAGTCATTTAGACAGATTACCTTGGCGTTCTTGGGCACAGGGCTATTGTGGTCTGCTTGAAACATGTAAGTATTACAGACTGGGTCAGGGAGAAGTTGAAAATGTCAGTGAAGAAACTTGCCAACTGGTCAGCGCATGCTCAGAGTACGTGTCCTGGTAATTCGTCTGGCTGTGTTGACCTGTTTAAATGTCTTACTCACATTGGCTACGGAGAGTGTGATCACACAGTCATCCGGAACAGCTAGTGCTCTCATGTATGGTTCAGTGTTGCTAGCCTCGAAGCGAGCATAGAAGGTATTTAGCTTGTCTGGTAACCTTGCATCACTGGAAAGCTTGCGGCTGGGTTTCCCTTTGTAATCCGTGATAGTTTGCAAGCCCTGACACATCTGACGAGTATCAGAGCCGGTGTTGTGGAATTTGATATTGGTCCTTTGCCTGTTTGATGGTTCGTCGGAGGGCCTAGCAGGTTTTTCTTATAAGCGTCCGGATTAGTGTCACGCTCCTTGAATGCGGAAGCTCTAGAATTTAGGGAATGACTTGTGCCAAATACAATGCTCTTAGTTTTAGAGATGTTCAGGACCAGTTTTTTACTGGCCACCAATTTTCTGCTGAATGTTGTTGCACTAATGTATTTTATGTGAAGAAAAACTAGTTGAACGCACCTTATAACTTTATTGAAGCAAAACACCATTGTTGACTTTCAATATAAAACGCTGGTGAAATGGTATAAAACACAGCTTTTTTTAAATGGTCTGTGTTTGGAAAATGCAGATTTCTGAAAGCTAAAGCGATGCCATGTAAGTGTAAGCATTTGTCCATGCCTCTACCCATCCCATCCTAGAATGAATGAATAATTGAGAGAGACGGCGGGGAAGGATATGGTAATAAATGTAGTGTTTGTGACCAACTCACTCACCCATATAATAACACCTACTGTAGCACACAGGCGGTGTCTAAAACACTCACCCACACACACACACTTCTTCTTTCTCTGCCCCCTGTCCTGTCCCGTCTGAAGCATCCCCCTCTGCCCCCCTTCCCCCAGTCAATTAATTCCATATATCCACCTGCTCCCCTGCCCTACCCTACCACCCAGCCAACAACACCATGACAAAGAGATGGACATAAAATGCACCCTTTATCTCACACACACATACAGAACATCTACAAAAACAGTTAAAGATTCAAACACATCTGCACAGATTTGCTTTCCAGGACAACACACACCCTCATCACACGTGTATGTACAAACTCCAGACAGCTGCTAAAGTTAATGTAAAACTATAAATCCCATCTTCAATCTTTTATAATTATCCAAACCCACACATTTAACTGTAGATGTAAGTGTGTGCGTTAGAGAGAAATCTGTCAATCACTCTCTATCTCTCCCTATGTTTGTGCATTAATCCACAGATTGGAAAGGAATCCAATTAACTATTAATTAGGCTCTTCAAACAGACTTCTCTACTATTGTTAGTCATTCCGGCATTCAGGATGAAAAGTTAAGCAAAACCACACACACACAGACAAAAACCCAGTCTCACAGTCACACTGTGTTTTCCTCTTGAGTTCCAGGGAGAATCAGATCAGATCCCTCCATCCCTGTGGGTTAGTTTAGCTCAGGCCTATACTGACTATCTTCTTTTGTTTTCATCTGAAAACAGCAATGTCTGCCATGGGCGTGTGTGTAAGAGTGGGGCTAACACTGGAGGGAGGTGTGTGGGATGGTGTGTGTGTGTGTGTCAGCGTCTGTGGATGTGCAGCAGGGGAGCTGTCTCCATAGTAACACTGACGTCGCATGTGCATCCAACGGAGGTTGTGTTTGGGTGGAGAATCCAGCGAGGAAGAGAGAGGAGTCTGGGTATGTAAACCCAGAGCATTGTGGGTGGATCTGGAGGAGTGGAATCTGGGCTACCCTGTTATCTAACAGAGCCCTGAGTAGGAGTTGCACATTTCTACTATTAGCTTACCCCCCTATAAATCCTAACCTTATCCATTAGAGGCCAACTGATCTTGGATCAGTGTCTAGGGGACAACGTCATCCAACTTACCTATCTAAACCAGTAGGGGGGGAGGGAGGTCTTCAAAGAGAATGGTAGTTTATCGTGGTCTTTAAAGTACAGCGGCGGATGGGAGGTCAGGGAGCTATTTATGCAAACAGGCCAAACCCATCAACATACCAGTTTAGACGTCCGCATGCTTCCCAGCCGAAACAGTTTGGAAAAGTTTGTGCATACGTAACCCACAGCCTCGATTTGGTCTTATGTAATGGTGTTTTTTACATTGGATAAGAGTAGAGACTCCGAGCTACAAACTGGTATATCACACACACTGCAGTTGAGGAACAATGGGAAAGTAATTATGCTTTGAAAGTTGATAAACTGATAAACTTGTAACCCCACTTTTTAGAAAATGTCCCTTTAATGTTTTGGCACACCTACTGGAGAGCTCTTCCTTGTCTACACCTATTCAGCATCGTTCAAACCCTCTTAAGCCTAAGCCCCACCCATCTCTTTAAGGATTCACATGTGAGGCCATGTGCTAAACAGAGTGAGTTAGGTAGTGTAGTAATAACCTAAGATTTCAAGACTAAGAGGTCTTAGCTAGCTAGCTAAACAATGAAACATAATCCCAACCCATAGCTACAGTACAAACGGATTGTCATAGCTAGCCACTATGCATGAAATGCTGGAGTATGAATTGCAGGTAGCTAAAGGCTATAACTAGCAATGCATCCATTATCTCAGCCAATCATGACTAGCGGGAAGGTTTCTGACTTTTTCTGTGGCTAAACCAACTTGGCTCGTAATTGAACAACTGTATTTACAGATGGCATAGAAGTTTGTTATTAAGGCACATGAATGTTCACATGTTCCAGAAGACATTTATGCCAAAAAACACATACAAAAATAAAATAACAAATAAAACTTTCATATGCTTCTCTGTGAAGTAGTGACGTGCGAAATGCGCCAAGCTTCTTGAAACGGGTCACATATTATGACGACATTTTGTTAGTTTTTGTTAGTTTTGGACTTCGGTGAGGGTTTTTCACCTGTTCGGGCAACACAAAAACAATTCTAGAGGCAAGCTGAAATTCGAGTCTACACCCCTTTGTCGGTGATTGGTCAACAGTAGGGATTCTTCAATAAAGTCTTTGTTGTCATTCAACGAGAGACTACTCGTTTCATGCACATTTTCTCATTGAGAAAATTAGTTAAATGTAAAATTGCGCGACTAAGATCTCCTCGACAAAAACATCAGAATTAAAGACATTTCTTGAATTATCTTTAATTCTGAGTATTTTGAGGAAGTGTATACTGGTTACGGTCGTCTCAAAATGGACAAACAGTACTATTGCCGTTTTTTTCTCATTTTTCAAGAGAAGGTTTTAAGGGAGTATGCGAGCACACACGGTTCTCTAGCCGCCAGCCAAACTGAAGCATGCTAATGCCTTTACACTGCCTTAGATCTTATCTGAGTGAGGGTACCTCAGACACACACACACACACCTATGTCTTACTATACTTTTTGGGGACCAACAATTGATTCCCATTCAAAAAACAATTTTCCCTACCCCCTAAACCTAACCATAACTCTAACCGTAACCCTAAAATAGCCTTTTTACAATTGAGGACTGTCAAAAATGTCCTCACTTCTCTGAATTGTAGTTGGTTTACTATTCTTGTGGGGACTTCTGGTAGTAACAAGTATAGTAAAATGTGCACACACACACACACACACTTCTGTTTACTGTAAAATATCTAGGTCTACAATCACAACTATAAAACCATCAACAGCTGTGTTGGAAATCTGGTAAGGGAAATGTAGGTTATTTTTTGTTTTTTAAACAATTATTTGACCAACGTCTGTTTTCTTTCTTTCTGTAAGCTCAATACGTACGTTGCACAGATTCTCTAGAGATAAATCCTGAACTGTGCAACAGGCCAATATTCTAAATAGTTTAGAGCAGAAAACCTGGTAATGAACTACAATGACCATAATCCATTGTGCGCTACTTGTCCGGGCTTTGTGTTTGTTTTACACCTGCTGCGTTAGGTTAGTGTGGAGCAGACATGGAGAGAACAGACAGAAGAATTCACGATTAAGAGGGATAGAGCAGTTGCTTCACAAGGTATATCTCTATCTGGTATTCAGCAGTCATAAAAGTATGCCTCATTTACTTTGAAGAAGTACTAAAATAGTGATTTTGTCAGACAGCATAGGCAGCAGCTCTATAGAGATGAAATGACTTGAAATTAAAAAGTAATTAAATAAACAAATGTAATACACAACTGAAATATTTTATTAAAGTAATGTTAATAAATTATGTTTACTAAGTTATAAGCAATAATGGGCAGTCACTACCATCATGGGACTTTTAATAATTGTTTTATTCTGCGTTCAGTCAACCCGCTCAATCAACCCACATAATGCATAATAATCTAAACCAAAATCGAAAACCGTGATTATTGTTTTATAATCTAACTGAAACGACCTCAAAAAGCACTTATCGCTCAGCACAAAACTCTGGTGGTCAGCTCTGAGGTCAAAGAGTTCATGACCTCCATTATGAGGTGCTGCTATGCAGAAACACACAAAGCACAGTACAGAGTTACTCCATCCAGAGAAAAAAACAGATGCTGCAGACAAGCACCTGATTCATTTAAGCAGGACGTCCCTAAGGAGGTTAAAAATAACACAGCAGGCAATTTTCCAACTTGTCCGGAGAATGAATGCTAAATTGTGTGAAGAGAGCAGCACCAGTTTTTTTACTCAGTGTAACAGCTCATCGCAGTGCTCTTGTAAAGCTGATTGTTAAAACGGGTACTTAAACTGTATAAGGCTATAAACATGCAGGAAAACTTACATCCGGAGGCTGCCTTTCTTGTCGCCGGCGATTTTAATTCCGCGTCATTAAGATGTGATGCCCAACTTCCATCAGCACGTCTCCTTCTCCACTAGGGGCAATAAAGTCCTAGACTACAGTTACTCTACCCACAAGCAAGCATACAAGTCCCTCCCTCGTCCAACAATCGGCAAATCCGATCACGACCGTACTCCTGCTTCCTGTTAACAAGCAGAAGCTCAAAAACAGGAGGTACCCGTGACTCGCTCCATTGAGAAATGGTTATGCTATCGGACTGCTTTGCTAGCTCTGAATGGAATATGTTCCACCGATAACGTCGACAAGCTAACCACCTCCGTCACCGGCTTCATAAGGAAATGCAGCCGCAACGTGAAGGTTCGCCGCTTTGCCAATAAAAAGACATGGATTAACACAGAGGTTTTCGCTAAGCTTAACGCACACAGCGCTTTCGCAGACAACCCTGAGGCTACAGCTGAGGACAGGAACAATTACAAGAAGTCCCACTACGACCTCTGCAGAGTCATCAAAACGAGCAAAATGACAATATAGGAATGAGGTGGAATCATATTACACAGGCTCTGACGCCCACTGCAAGTAGCTGGGGCTACAGTCCATTACATATTACAAAAGCAAGTCCAAGCCGTGATCTGCCCAACGATTCCCCTCTTCCAGACGAACTCAATGCATTTCATGCACGCTTCGACAATAACACCGTACAGTGCTTGAGTGCCCCCACCGACCCAGAGGACAGGGTGATCTCGCTCTCCGAGGCTGATGTGAGTAAGGTCTTTAATCAAGTCAATACACGCAAGGCCGCAGGGCCGGACGGTATTGTAGGGCGTGTTCTCAGAGCATGCACAGATCAGATGGCAGCCATATTCCGGGTAATTTTCCACCTCTCCTTGTTCCAGTCTGTAATCCCCACGTCTTAAAATGACTACCATCATTCCTGTTCCCATGAACTCTAAGGATTCATGACACAATGACTACCGCCCTGTAGCACTGTTATAGATTTTATGGTTAATGACTAAATGTTTGTACATCTAAGAATATTCCATTCTGAAAATGTATGAGATAGAGATAGGGTTATAAGACAAAATGGTAGTCCAATTAATGTGTGTGTCTAGAAATGAATATTGTGGAGAGTGGAACAGGCTGGTACAATTTGACCTAGAGAGTATCTGTGAGAACAAAGCATTCTTAGTTCTAATCAGACATATGTGGGGTCCTAAGGACGGGAGGGACGGTTAGGAGCTGTCCAAGGTTGACTTATGTTGCAAAGATTGTGATAAGGAATGAATGGGTACTGTGGGAAAACACTATTTCCTGGAAAGGGTGGGGAATATGATGGGGCCTTTGTATTTTTTGTATTTCAACATTGTACCATATAAGAGACTGTGTACACCTTTTAGAGCTCAGAGCTCTCCCGTGAATTAAACACTTTTACCTTTGACCATTGTAGACTGGGCTCCTGTCTGTCTTATTTCAACCAGTATCTTACAAATTCTGGGTTACAGACGGAGTGGTTTAATTGAAGTTCAGTTTATGAACATTGAGAACAAAATTTCTATAACAAGCACTCACATCTGTAATGCTTTGAAAGGCTGGCTACGGCACACATCCACTCAATCATCCCAGACCCACTCCAATTTGCATACCACCCCAACAGATCCATAGACAACACAATCTCAATTGCACTCCACACTGCCCTCACCCACCTAGATAGGTGTGAGAATGGTGTTCAAAGTCAAAGTCACCATTATTAGTCAGTTGTACAACCAAATGCCTAGTCACCTTATCCCTTTACATACAGTTCCTTCGGGAAAGTATTGAGACGCATTTACTTTTTCCACAATTTGTTACGTTACAGCCTTGTTCTAAAATGGATTCAATAAATAAAAATCCTCAATCTACACACAATACCCCATAACAGGTTTAGACATTTTTGCAAATGTTAAAAATAAAAAACACAAAAAGCTTATTTACATAAGTATTCAGACCCTTTGCTATGAGACTCAAAATTGAGCTCAGGTGCTTCCGGTTTCCATTGATCATCCCTGAGATGTTTCTACAACTTGATTGGAGTCCACCTGTGGTAAATTAAATTGATTGGACATGATTTGGAAAGATACACACCTGTCTATATAAGGTCCCACAGTTGACAGTGCATGTCAGACCAAAAACCAAGCCATGAGGTCCAAGGCCCAGACAGGATTGTGTCGAGGTACAGATCTGGGCAAAACATTTCAAAACATTTCTGCAGCATTAAACGTCCCCAAGAACACAGTGGCCTCCCTCGTTCTTAAATTGAAGAAGTTTGGAACAACCAAGACTCTTCCTAGAGCTGGCCACCCGGCCAAACTGAGCAATTGGGGGAGAAGGGCCTTGGTCAGGGAGGTGACCAGGAACCCAATGGTCACTCTGTCAGAGCTCCAGAGTTCCTCTGTGGAGATGGGAGAACCTTGCAGAAGGACAACCATCTCTGCAGCACTCCACCAAACAGGCCTTTATGGTATAGTGGCCAGACGGAAGCCACTCCTCAGTAAAAGGCACATGACAGCCCGCTTTGAGTTTGCCAAAAGGCACCTAAAGACTCTCAAACAATGAGAAACAAGATTCTCTTGTCTGAAAAAAACAAGATTGAACTCTTTGGACTGAATGCCAAGCGTCAAGTCTGGAGGAAACCTGGCACCATCCCTACAGTGAAGCATGGTGGTGGTAGCATCATGCTGTGGGGATGTTTTTCAGTGGCAGGGACTGGTAGACTAGTCAGGATCAAGGGAAAATCTGCTCCAGAGCGCTCAGGACCTCAGACTGGGCAGTGGTTCAACTTCCAACAGGACAACAATCTTAAGTACACAGCCAAGACAATGCAGGGGTGGCTTCGGGACAAGTCTCTGAATGTGCAGTTGGGTATTACCATACAGGTAAAGCACAGTAACTGACTTCATTGGCCAGCCTTTTGTTTGTTGTTGTCTTGTTGTTTTCAGGTCAACAAGCCTCCAGTTGGGGAAACATACATTCACTACTCTGCACAGCGCACACACACACACAGAAAAGCCTCTCGTGTATTTTCTGCACTATGCAATGATATGGGCAGCTACCATGTAACGCTTTTACAACATACAGAAGTGCGCTGGTTATCAAGGGGCAAAGTATTGACAAGTTTTTTTATTTTTATTGAGAGACGAGCTTAAAGTTCTTTACTGACCATACTTTTCACTTGTTTGACTGCTTGCATGATGATGAGTTTCTCACACGACTGGCCTATCTGCGTGATGTTTTTTCTCGCCTTAACGATCTCAATCTAGGATTACAGGGACTCTGCAACTATACTCAACGTGCGGGACAAAATTCAGGCTATGATTAAGAAGTTGGAGCTCTTCTCTGTCTGCATTAACAAGGACAACACACAGGTCTTTCCATCATTATGATGTTTTGTGTGCAAATGAACTCAAGCTTACGGACAATGTAAAATGTGATATAGCGAAGCACCTGAATGAGCTGGGTGCGCAATTATGCAGGTTCTTTCCCGAAACGGACGATTCGTTATCCCTTTCATGCCCTGCCTCCAGTCCACTTACGAATATCTGAACAAGAGAGCCTCATCGAAATTGCAACAAGCGGTTCTGTGAAAATTGAATTTATTCAGAAGCCACAGCCAGATTTCTGGACAGGGTTGCGCTCAGAGTATCCTGCCTTGGCAAATTGTGTTGTTAAGACACTAATGCCCTTTGCAACCATGTACCTATGTGAGAGTGGATTCTCGGCCCTTCCTAGCATTAACCTGTGGTGAGTTATTCACAATTGTTGATGAACAAATAAGGTTTTATATGTAAGATGGTTAAATGAAGAGCAAAAATATTGATTATTATTATTATTATTTGTGCCCTGGTCCTATCCTTCCCACAAGCCGGGTTGTGACAAAAACTCACACTCATTCTTATGTTTAATAAATATATTGTATAGTGTGTGTGTGGCAGACTTACAATGACGGCATAAAAACAACATTTGAGAGTGCACTGATCCTGGTGCTAGAAGGGGGTACGCAGCTGGAGGTTGGATGTTTGAAGGGGTACGGGACTAAAAAAAGTTTGGGAACCACTGCTCTAACCCATTCAATGTCCGTTTTCACCACACCCACACACACATCCCTCCCGTCCCCCCGGCAGCATTAACATACCTCCCATCTAGGAACAGAGCAGCCATCTGGTGTTTGTTTGGGGCAGACCACTGTGTGTGTGTGTGTGTGTGTGTGTCTGTGTGTGTGTGTGTGTGTGTGTGTGTGTGTGTGTGTGTGTGTGTGTGTGTGTGTGTGTGTGTGTGTGTGTGTGTGTGTATACAGTACCAGTCAGAAGTTTGGACACACCTACTCATTCAAGGGTTTACTTTATTTTTACTATTTTTACTACTACATTGTAGAATAATAGTGAAGACATCACAACTATGAAATAACACATATGGAATCATGTAGTAACCAAAACCAATTCTTCAAAGTAGCCACCCTTTGCCTTGATGACAGCTTTGCACACTCTTGGCATTCTCTCAACCAGCTTCACCTGGAATGCTTTTCCAACAGTCTTGAAGGAGTTCCCACATATGCGGAGCACTTGTTGGCTGCTTTACCTTCACTCTGCGGTCCAACTCATCCCAAACCATCTCAATTGGGTTGAGGTTGGTGGATTGTGGAGGCCAGGTCATCTGATGCAGCACACCATCACTCTCCTTCTTTGTCAAATAGACCTTACACAGCCTGGATGTGTGTTGGGTCATTGTTCTGTTAAAAAACAAATGTTAGTCTCACTAAGCACAAACTATCGCTGCAGAATACTGTGTTAGCCATGCTGGTTAAGTGTGCCTTGAATTCTAAATAAATCACAGACAGTGTCACCAGCATAGCACCTCCACGCCTCCTCCTCCATTCTTCTAGGTGGGAACCACACATGCGGAGATCATCCGTTCACCTACTCTGCGTCTCACAAAGACACGGCGGTTGAAACCAAAAATCTAAAATTTGGACTCATCAAACCAAAGGACAGATTTCCACCGGTCTAATGTCCATTGCTCGTGTTTCTTGGCCAAAGCATGTCTCTTCTTGTTATTGGTGTCTTTAAGTAGTAGTTTCTTTGCAGCAATTCAACCACAAAGGCCTGATTCACGCAGTCTCCTCTGAACAGTTGATATTAGGATGTGTGTTACTTGAACTCTGCAAAGCATTTTTTTTGGGGCTGCAATTGGAGGTGCAGTTAACTCTAATGAACTTTTCTGCAGCAGAGGGAACTCTGGGTCTTCCTTTCCTGTGGCGGTCCACATGAGAGCCAGTTTCATCAAAGTGCTTGATGGTTTTTGCGACTGCACTTGAAGAAACTTTCGAAGTTCTTGAAATTATCCAGATGGATTGACCTTCATGTCTTAAAGTAATGATGGACTGTTGTTTCTCTTTGCTTATTTGAGCTGTTCTTACCATGATATGGACTTGGTCTTTTGCCAAATAGGCACATCTTATATTACCACCCCCTACCATGTCACAACACAACTGACTGGCTCAAACACATTAAGAAGGAAAGAAATTCCACAAATGAACTTTTAACAATGCAAACCTGTTAATTGAATTAGATTCCAGGTGACTACCTCATAAAGCTGTTTGAGAGAATGCCAAGAGTGTGCAAAGCTGTCATCAAGGCAAAGGGTGGCTACTTTGAAGAATCTCAAATATATTTGCATTCGTTTAACACTTTTTTGATTCCATTTGTGTTATTTCATAGTTCATGTCTTCACCATTATTCTACAATGTAGAAAAAATGAAAAATAAAGAAAACCCCTGGAATGAGCAGGTGTGTCCAAACGTTTGACTGGTACTGTACTGTATATGTGTAGGCTATGCTAGAGTGTGTGTCAGTGAAATAGTATGTAATGTGTTTTACAGAGAGAGAATAGCAGTGTCCCAAGGTGTTATATAAAGTGAAAAATGTACGGTGGTTACACATAGTAATAAGGGGATGTGGTCTCTGTTATCCAGTTCATCCACACACACAGCTGCTCAAATGCATCTGTTATTAGTGATGAATACAATGCCCTCTCCCAGGACTCCTAATGAGGTGGCACTGGCACACGCACTCCTACACACACTCAGTGTTGAGATCTGTCGTGCAGGTGTGCTATGACTCGGGAGTGGTAGTCTGAAGACTAGCTCTGTTTTTTAATAAACAGACCCTGAGAAAGATGGCAATGTGTCCAATGTAAGAAATGGGGCACAGGCGTGACTTACCAAGCAGCGCATATGCAATAAGGAGCGTGCGGATGCCCATTGTCTCCCTTCTCTCTCCGCAGACACCGTTCCAATAATCCGTTTGGAGGCGTAAAACTTCGGTCTGTTTTGAAGGAGAAATGAGGGGTCTGCGGCCGACTCGGTATCCGGCGTCGGGCAGCTCTAGTGCACCCCGAGGATCGAAGATTCTGGGCTGGCTTGAGAGTAAGATCCCCTCCGCCTACTGCCTATCGGATGCCCTCACCTTTCTCCCGTATCCTGCTCTGAGATGCGGGGCTCGGTATACTGGGGTGTCGCTTGTCTCTACTATCGCCTTCAGCTATCTCTCATATTGTCAATGACATGCGCCCATAAAAGACGCCTAGGCGACCCAGCCCATTCTCCCTTCCCTACGCATCGGAAAGAGAGACTGCGGAGGCGCTTCGCTGTAGGATGACAAACCACCTCAGCAGGGAGTCCTGATTCCAGCGTTGTGTGTGTATGTCTTGCTTTGTTGGTGCGCTATTTAGAATTTAGCCAAGAATTTAGATCAATACGAAAAATCAGTATGCAAAGTCCTTCGGTGAGAAAGTAAATAAAATACTTCCTCCAGCGGCAATAGCTCTACCCAAACGCACGCAGGTCGTGCACACTCCACGACTGCTCCTATAAAATCAATCTCCTTTCACTGCTCTGCTAGGGGGGGAAAGTCGATGGGCGGGCGCTGTCGGCGCAGAGCATGCTGTGCAATATTCCATAGGGTGGACCTCCGCACGAATTCGTCAATGGGTCGAGTCCATCGCAAGTTAACCACACTACTTATTGTATTAGCTACTTGTTTATAAAAGTCACAGAAATGTCTATTCCCGTTGACCAGAGTTGAGTGTTGTGCATCGCCTACACAACGTGCTGTTCGGGCACAAATCTATTGATACATCCACACCGGCGAAAATAGCCTCAAACTTCACATTTGTTTTTGATCAATAACTTAAAATAACGCTACTCAGTTGCTGCTCTTCAACGGCTCCAAGTCAAGTCTCTCTGCAAGTTCAGTCAAAGTCAATTAACGTCTTTTGGAATATTCCCACGGTTTATTCCTTGTATTTCATTTCCTGGTTGGAAGAATAGACTTTGAGATGAGCCGTTTTGTAAACG
Source organism: Brachymystax lenok tsinlingensis (assembly GCA_030435695.1). Lineage (NCBI taxonomy): Eukaryota > Metazoa > Chordata > Actinopteri > Salmoniformes > Salmonidae > Brachymystax > Brachymystax lenok. The sequence continues at coordinate 17,414,185 of CM059781.1, forward strand.
AACCAGCGTGCCACACAATCCCACACCCGGTGCACGGGCTACTTTCTACAATTCACCGGAAAAGGACTGACACCGACTTGAAGACCCACTCAATTGGTCAAAAGGCATGGCAAAATCGATTCTTTTTTTTCAATCACTGCCTAAATTCAAATGTCTAAATGTTTTCATATGCAGTTAAATTGGATTGAGCATACACTTGTTATGGGCATGGCATATTACATGCCCCCTTTTATTGAATAATATGATACCAATAATAATAGTCTTGACATTTAATTAATAGCATGTGTTTTTACTGTTACATTTCTCTCTCCATCTATCTACAAAATATACAGAGCCATGGATGAATCCCATGAACTGAGAATAAACACAAAGCTTTATGATTTCTATAAGCAGCTTATAACATTTATAGGTTTGGTGGTCACTAGTGAGCCTGCACTAGTTACCACAGCAAAGTCACAAACACCAAATATTTCCACGATATATCTTTATAAATGTGATTTTAAACCTAACCTTAACCATAACCTTAACCACATTGCTAACCTTGTGCCTAACCTTAAATGAAGACCAAAAAGCAATTTTATGTTTTAATTAATTTTTACGATAGCCAATTTTGACTTTGCGGCTATGGTAACTAGTGGAAACCTATAGGTCTCAGCCCTTCAGTTGGAGAAACTTGAAATCGAGGGGCTATTTTGGTTTGGCGTGGTATTTTTATTCAATTTTCTTTTATTTTACCTTCATTTAACTAGGCAAGTCAGTTAAGAACAAATTCTTATTTTCAATGACGGCCAGGAACAGTGGGTTAACCCCCTTGTTCAGGAGCAGAATGACAGATTCACTCAGGTATACAGATTCTGTATACCTGAGCTCTGTTTGGCTGTTTTTACACTATGAATAAACCACAATGAAAATACAGCTGAATATCTTTATTCAAAACAACACAACATATCTGCCTAGGCATAGGATTTTGTCTTAAAAATAAGTTGTGATGTAAATTTGAAAGAGAGACAGCTTTGAGTAGTAATATCTATGTTTTTACAGGAGAAAACAAAGGCTTTAGTGGTTGGCTGCAGAGCCATAGTAATCCAGTCACGGATTAGATAGTGATATGATGGAATGTAGGATATTCCTGCCATTGGGCACCTTATAATGTCATCCGCTTTACTTTTTTCCCCCAAAACAAGTAACGGTATCCTCATCTACATGTAGACTTGCATAAAAAGCATCTATAACCCATGAGTTACACACCCTGTCTCATAAATTATGGTCTCTATAATAATAATTTGTCTGGTTGTTAGCCACTGCGTCTTGCCTGTATGCATCTATCTAGCCTCAAAACTACACAGACGTGCAATTTAGAGACAGAGTATGTTTTTTGACATCGTCGTTAAAGGTGAGATCGTTGACAGGTATAGGTGTCTTGATATCAGGTACTCTGATCAGAGAAATAGCAGTCTCCTTGGAAACAGAAGAGTGTTAAATTCCCTGCTGGTCTCATCCCATAATATGCCATCCAGCCTTGCTGTGACTCAGAACCACAGGAGGCTGCTGTGGGGAGGACAGCTCATAATAATGGCTGGAATGGAGCAATTGGAATGGCATCAAACACCTGGAAACCATGTGTTGGATGTATTTGATACCATTCCACTCATTCCGCTCCAGCCACTACCACGAGCCCATCCTCCCCAATTAAGGTGCCACCAACCTCCTGTGCTCAGAACAGACTGTATTCCTTTAGATTAGTTCAATAGCAATCATTACAGTAATAGTATGAGCCCAGTCATTAGTAATCCCCTTCGTTAGACTACATCGTTTTGGTGTTTTGATCTTTTAATGGACTTGAGTTGAATCTTCATGGCGAGCATGAATGGGGTTAGTTTGGGAGAAACCCTGCACTGGTATCACTTTAGGAGAGAGATTTGTTCACATATTTTTTCTGACGTTCACATATTTTCAGAGCGTATCCAGGAAGTAAATAAATGATTCATTTGTTTTCTTTTGGTGCGTATCTCGGGCTTCACAGACGTTTGTCAGTGTTACAGAGCAGGATGTGTGAGAGCAGTGTCTCTTCACACACATACGCACCCATGCACACACACACAGTCACACACTTACAAAAACACACAAACGCACACACACACAAACGTGCACACACTCACACACCATCAATGATCTGTCTGCACATGGGGTGCTCTGAAAGACGGATCACTGCTCTGTGTCCACCCAACATACACATGGTTAAAAGAAAATCCAGGCTGCATCACAACCGACTGTGACTGGGAGTCCCATAGGGCGACGCACAATTGGCCCAGCGTCATCCGGTTTGGCCGGGGTAGGCCGTCATTGTAAATAAGTGTTCTTAACTGACTTGCCTAGTTAACTAAAGGTTAAATATTTTTTATTTTATGTAAAAATTAAAACCTGCCTTAATGACTATTGCCCTGTAGCACTCACATCTGTAATTATGAAGTGCTTTGAAAGGCTGGTAATGACACACATCAACACCATCATCCCAGACATCCAAGAGCCACTCCAATTTGCATACCACCCCAACAGATCCACAGATGATGCAATCTCAATTGCTCTTCACACTGCCCTCTCCCACCTGGACAAGAGGGGAAATAACTTTGTGAGAATGGTGTTCACAGACTACAGCTCAGCATTCAACACCATAGTCCCCTCCAAGCTCATCACCAAGGTAGAAAACCTGGGACTGAACCCCTCCCTCTGCAACTGGATCCTGGACCTCCTGACAGGCCGGCTCCAGGTGGTGAGGGTAGACAACAACACTTCCGCCGTGCTGACCCTCAACACGGGGGCCCCTCAGGGGTCTAGGCTTATTCCCCTTCTGTACTCCCTGTTCACCCACGACTGCGTGGCCACGCATGACTCAAACACCATCATCAAGTTTGCTGACGACGCAACGGTTGTAGGTCTGATCACCGACGGCGATGAGTCAGCCTACAGGGAGGAGGTCAATGACCTGGCAGTGTGGTGCCATGACATCAACCTCTCCCTCAACGTCAGTAAGACCAGGGAGCTGATTGTGGACTATAGGAGAAAGAGCGGAGAGGAAGCGTCCATCCACAACGACGGGGCTGTTGTAGAATGGGTCAAGAGCTTCAAGTTCCTTGGCATCCACCAGAGCCCGGACTTGAACCCGATCGAACATCTCTGGAGAGACCTGAAGCTGTGCAGCGACGCTCCCAATCCAACCTGACAGAGCTTTGTCATTATGGGGTATTGTGTGTAGATTGATGAGGGTAAAAAACTATTTTATCAATTATAGAATAAGGCCATAATGTAACAAAATGTGGAAAAAGTCAAGGGGTCTGAATACTTTCCGAATGTACTGTTTAGAGAAAAGCATGGCAGTCAGAGGGGATACTACAAGAGTCCTGGTTCTCTAATGAGCTTGTTGTGGGTGACAGGTTATGCTAATCAATGGAATCTCAGATACAGGTAACTGCCAAAATAAAGGAAACATCCTCATAAAGTGTCTTAATAAGGCATTGGGCCACCATGAGCCAGAACAGCTTTAATGTATCTTGGCATAGATTCTACAAGTGTCTGTAACGCAACTGGAGGTGTGCGACACGTCAATTTCCATAATTTTGTGTTTTGTTGATAGTGCTGGAAAATGCTCTCCGGCACCGCTCCAGAATTTCCCACAAGTGTTTAATTGGGTTCAGATCTCGTGACTCAGATGGCCATGGCATATGGTTTACATCGTTGTCATGCTCATCAAACCATTCAGTGACCACACATTCCCTGTGGATGGGGGCATTGTGATCCTATGGGGGCATAGCCATGGTAGCCAAAATAATGGCCTGCTCAGCATTTTTATACATGACCCTAAGCATGATGGGATGTTAATTGCTTAATTAACTCAGGAACCACACCTGTGTGGAAGCCCCTGCTTTTAATATACTTTGTATCCCTCATTTACTCAAGCCTTTCCATTGTTTTGCCAGGAGAAGAGTGATCCCTCCTGCCGACCGCCATCAAGCGTCACCTACACGCAGGCTGCCATCTTCAGAACGTTAATGTCAACAGAGGACCTGCTGCTTATGTTAAAGTGATTCAATTTTATTTACATGCTGCTTCAGATGATAAACTGTGATTAGATGGAGCTAAAGCTGGTCAAGACAAGGATGTCATTTCATTCTTCAGATACAGCCTGTCATAGTCAAGATGTTCTTACATTAGGTATTAGGCAGGATGTTCTGTAGCCTCCTGTCGCATGCATGCTTGCAGGCGCGCGCTCACACACACACAAACATACTGTACATACATACATACTGTCTGCAGGCTAGCAACTTGATTTAACATTGAATTACCCTACATATACAGATACATACACACTCTGACACTCGTAGCTTGGTTTAACATTACATTAGCCCGTCGGGAGGGCAAATCGCTACATTTTCCTGTAGATCAATTATTCATTAGAGAGGCTCTTACTGCAAAGTATTCATATATGACTATCTGAGCACCTCTTCCCTATCCCTGCTGTCACTCTCCCTTTCTCTCTCGTTCACCATCTCTCCCTTTCTCTCTCGTTCCCCATCTCTCCCTTTCTCTCTCGTTCCCCATCTCTCCCTTTCTCTCTCGTTCCCCTCCCCATCTCTCCCTTTCTCTCTCGTTCCCCATCTCTCCCTTTCTCTCTCGTTCCCCTCCCCATCTCTCCCTTTCTCTCTCGTTCACCATCTCTCCCTTTCTCTCTCGTTCCCCTCCCCATCTCTCCCTTTCTCTCTCGTTCCCCATCTCTCCCTTTCTCTCTCGTTCACCATCTCTCCCTTTCTCTCTCGTTCCCCTCCCCATCTCTCCCTTTCTCTCTCATTCACCATCTCTCCCTTTCTCTCTCGCTCCCTTCCCCATCTCTCCCTTTCTCTCTCGTTCCCCATCTCTCCCTTTCTCTCTCGTTCCCGATCTCTCCATTTCTCTCTCGTTCACCAACTCTCCCTTTCTCTCTCGTTCCCGATCTCTCCCCTTCTCTCTCGTTCCCCATCTCTCCCTTTCTCTCTCGTTCACCATCTCTCCCTTTCTCTCTCATTCCCCATCTCTCCCTTTCTCTCTCGTTCACCATCTCTCCCTTTCTCTCTCGTTCCCGATCTCTCCACTTCTCTCTCGTTCCCCATCTCTCCCTTTCTCTCTTGTTTCCCATCTCTCCCTTTCTCTCTCATTCCCCATCTCTCCCTTTCTCTCTCATTCCCCATCTCTCCCTTTCTCTCTCGTTCCCAATCTCTCCCTTTCTTTAATTTCATTATTAATTTCTATTTGTATGCCAAGATTGAGAGACATAATTACAAGACGATTGTGCATATGTGTGTATAACTGAGTGTGTGTGTTTATGCCTGTGTGTGTGTGTATGCGTGTGCATGTGTTTGTTCTCTCCCACCTGCAGTCAAGTATATTCCCTATAACGCTGTTGTCACCTGAGCCTGACTAGACCTGTTTCCCACCTTTGACTGGTCTAGCAGATGTTCACATACTAGCACCACTGTCAGCACCACACTCCCTGTCAGCACCACACTCCCTGTCAGCACCACACTCCCTGTCAGCACCACACTCCCTGTCAGCGCCACACTTCCTGTCAGCACCACACTCCCTGTCAGCACCACACTCACACTCTCTGTCAGCACCACACTCCCTGTCAGCACCACACTCACACTCCCTGTCAGCACCACACTCACACTCCCTGTCGTCACCACACTTCCTGCCAGCACCACACTCCCTATCAGCACCACACTCCCTGTCAGCACCACACTCCCTATCAGCACCACACTCCCTATCAGCACCACATTTCTTGTCAGCACCACACTCCCTGTCAGCACCACACTCCCTGTCAGCACCACACTCCCTGTCAGCACCACACTCCCTGTCAACGCCACACTTCCTGTCAGTACCACACTCCCTGTCAGTACCACACTCCCTGTCAGCACCACACTCCCTGTCAGCGCCACACTTCCTGTCAGTACCACACTCCCTGTCAGCACCACACTCCCTGTCAGCACCATACTTCCTCTCAAGCACCACACTCACACTCCCTGTCAGCACCACACTCACACTTCCCGTCAGATCCACACTTCCTGTCAGCACCACACTTCCTGTCAATACCACACTCCCTGTCTGTGATATTATTAAAAACTTGGCAGGAGCTTTGTCAAACAGATTACACTTCACACTTGGTCTCTCTCTCTCTCTCTCTCTCTCTCTCTCTCTCTCTCTCTCTCTCTTGCTCTCTCGCTCTCATTCTTGCTCGTTCTCTCTTTCGGTCAGTACCTTTAAAAAAAAAATACATGAAGAATCGTCGGAACGAATCTATTTACAGTTTTTTACAGTCGCTAGGACACATTTCTCAATACTTAGGTCACTTTTTCAAAACTCTTCACACAGTGAGCACAACAGAAGTATATGTGGGCTAAACTGTGGATCATTTATCATTGCTTTGGCACAAAATGCATTCAATGACTACATCTTTCAAATTACATGAACTCTTTTCTCACTTTGACACAACAACCGCCAAAACTCTGTATACCTACAGGCCAATTTGCACATGCTTATATACTGTTTTCAAAACTGTTAAACTTATGTTCAAAACAATAACATAATACAAAACTGAATAAGACAGCAATTTGCTACATTTCTACAGTAATATTTTAATGAAATATATTTTAAATCTCAAAATTAAATGCTATAAAAACAATTGGACAATTGGACCAACCACAGCTGATTCTCATTGTAGATGAACATCTACACAGGTGTTACTCTTTCAATTTCATTACAAAAGGAGACAACTGCTGAATAGTTTTGTATTGTGATGTAAACATGGACCCAGCCAGAAATAGAGAAGTGGCTGAAAGAGGAAGAAGAGTGGCTGGGAGGGGGCGAGGAATACGTATGTGTGGTGGAAGAAGAAGAATGATCTGCATGATCTCTATGGAAGGGCTGTGCTAGGTGAGGAAAGGAATGCAGAGAGAAGAAATCAGCCAACATTTATAATTGTATGGGACAATGTGGCATTTCACCACTCCCGTGCAGTCACTGAGTGGTTTGCAGCCCATCCCAGAATGGTGTCACTTTTCCTCCCACCTTACTCTCCATTCCTCAACCCCATAGAGGAATTATTTTCCTCATGGAGGTGGAAGGTTTATGACCACCATCCACATGATCAAATGTCCCTCCTGGATGCAATGAATGCTGGATGCCTGGACATATCAGCAGAAGATTGCCAGGGATGGATCAGGCATGCCAGAAGATTCTTTCCTAGGTGTATTGCCCTAGATGACATAAGATGTGATGTGGATGAGAACCTGTGGCCAAATGGAGAAGACCGAGTAGATTAGCATTACTATTGTATCTGTATCAGTTGATGTTGTGTATACAACCTCTTGTATTTTGGAATTACTCACTGCAAAAAAAAATAAAAGACATAAAATATATTGAAGCATTCTGCATCATGTCTGATTCATTCCAGTAACATATATTGCAGTGAATTATAAACAGAGATGTGTCCTTGTTTTACACAAGAAAACATTGTATAATGCTACGTGTTGTTAGTGTTTTTTAGGTCATTGTTTTGTGGGTGACAAAGTGTGTTTGTTGGCTGTCAACCTTTGCTAGTGTTGTGGAAGAATGTGTTGATTTGAGACATGTATGAAGTGATTTGGTAGTTTTAGTGCATTTTGAATGTGAAATGAACTGCTGTGCCGAGCTGAAAGTTGGTTAGGAGAACTGTGTGAAGAGTTTTGAAAAAGTGACTTAAGTATTGAGAAATGTGTCCTAGCGACTGTAAAAAACTGTAACAACCCAAATAGCACTGTAACAGTAATCCAAATGCAATCTATACATATATATATACACCTGATTAATTTACACAAGATATACTAAGAATACGTACTGCAGTAGATATATTAGAATGAGCTATGTCAAGAATACAGTATTTAAATACACAGTGTGAAATCGGAAGGGTCCAATGGTTTAATGTCTCTATAACATGGGACAACAGTGTGTGTGTGTGTGTGTGTGTGTGTGTGTGTGTGTGTGTGTGTGTGTGTGTGTGTGTGTGTGTGTGTGTGTGTGTGTGTGTGTGTGTGTGTGTGTGTGTGTGTGTGCAGTACCTGGTCGATGGCTGGTGATGGCTGTTCAACAAGCTGTTTAACAGTCTGATGGCCTGGTGATAGAAGATGTTCAGCAGTCTGATGGTCTGGTGATAGAAGCTGTTTAACAGTCTGATGGTCTGGTGATAGAAGATGTTCAGCAGTCTGATGGCCTGGTGATAGAAGATGTTCAGCAGTCTGATGGTCTGGTGATAGAAGATGTTCAGCAGTCTGATGGTCTGGTGATAGAAGCTGTTTAACAGTCTGATGGTCTGGTGATAGAAGCTGTTCAGCAGTCTGATGGCCTGGTGATAGAAGCTGTTCAACAGTCTGATGGTCTGGTGATAGAAGCTGTTCAACAGTCTGATGGTCTGGTGATAGAAGCTGTTCAGCAGTCTGATGGCCTGGTGATAGAAGCTGTTCAGCAGTCTGATGGCCTGGTGATAGAAGCTGTTCAACAGTCTGATGGCCTGGTGATAGAAGCTGTTCAACAGTCTGATGGTCTGGTGATAGAAGCTGTTTTTTAGTCTGTCTTGGCACTTATTACCTTTATTGATGCACCTGATGCACCTGTACTGTCTCTGTCTGTCGGATGGTAGCTGAGTGAATAGTCCGTGGCTCGGGTATCTTCTTGGCCTTCTTTTGACACTGAGTGCTGATTCGTTGGGCTGACCGCACCACCCTCTGGAGAACCATGTAGTTGCGGGTGGTATAGTTGCCTTACCAGGTTGTGATGCAGCCCAACAGAGTGCTCTCAATGGTGCATCTGTAGAAGTTCATTTTTTTTTACCCGCCTGAGGTTGTAGAGGCGCTGTTGTGCATTCTTCTCCACTGTGTAGGGGTTGAGAGACCATTTCAGGTCCTCAGCTTTTGACCCTATCCACTGTAGATGAGGATGGGGGCATGTTCCCTCTTCTGTCTCCTGTAGTCTACAATCAGCTCCTTTGTTTTGTTGACATTGAGGGAGTTATTTTCCTGGCACTACTCAGCCAGGGCTCAAACTTGATTATTGAGTTTGGGTAGTGCATGGCCACTCAGTCTTGGGTGGACAGGTAGTACAGGAGGGGCTGAGCACACACACCTGGGGGGCCACCGTGTTGAGGACCAGTGTGGTGGAAGTGTTGTTGCCTACCTTCACCACCTGGGGTCGGCCCGTCACAAAATCGATGATCGAGTTGCAATGGGAGAAGTTCAGACCCAAGGCCTTGAGCTTAGTGACGAGCTTTGAGGGCGCTATGGTATTGAAAGCTGAGCTGTAGTTGATGAACAGCACTCCCACTTCGAAATTCCTATTGTCCAGGTGGGCAGTGTGCAGTGCAACAGTGATTGTATTGTTTCACAGTCAAGAAATACAGGGGAATCTGAGTCGCTTATTACACAGTCAGAAAATACAGGGGAATCTGAGTCGCTTATTACATAGTCAGGAAATACAGGGGAATCTGAGTCGCTTATTACACAGTCAGGAAATACAGGGGAATCTGAGTCGCTTATTACACAGTCAGGAAATACAGGGGGAACCTGAGTCGCTTATTACATAGTCAAGAAATACAGGGGGATCTGAGTCGCTTATTACACAGTCAGGAAATACAGGGGAATCTGAGTCGCTTATTACACAGTCAGGAAATACAGGGGAATCTGAGTCGCTTATTACACAGTCAGGAATTACAGGGGAATCTGAGTCGCTTATTACATAGTCAAGAAATACAGGGGAATCTGAGTCACTTATTACACAGTCAGGAAACACAGGGGAATCTGAGTCGCTTATTACATAGTCAAGAAATACAGGGGAATCTGAGTCGCTTATTACACAGTCAAGAAATACAGGGGAATCTGACTTATTACACAGTCGGGAAATGCAGGGAAATCTGAGTCGCGTATTACACAGTCAGGAAATACAGGGGAATCTGAGTCGCTTATTACATAGTCAAGAAATACATGGGAATCTGAGTTGCTTATTACACAGTCAGGAAATACAGGGGAATCTGACTTATTACACAGTCAGGAAATACAGGGGAATCTGAGTCGCTTATTACACAGTCAGGAAATACAGGGGAATCTGAGTCGCTTATTACACAGTCAGGAAGTACAGGGGAATCTGACTTATTACACAGTCAGGAAATACAGGGGAATCTGAGTCGCTTATTACACAGTCAGGAAATGCAGGGAAATCTGAGTCGCTTATTACACAGTCAGGAAAT